>LPNX010184840.1:172341-246377 GCA_001517045.1 Pseudotsuga menziesii
TTTTTCTCTCTCTCTCTCTCTTTCTCTCTCTCTCTAGCTCCCCATTGCACATGTTGCTCAACTATGCAACTTGATTACACACATAGTACACAGCAATTGACAATATAGGGAAAGCTATACATAGATTGACTATGGAAATCTATACATATATTGTCCATATACCTAGTTATAGAATCAAGAATAATTAATTAACTACTGTGAATCTATTGCCCATCTTGACACTTTGAATTTTATAGGAAGAAAAAGAGATACAAAAACCTTAAATTTACGCCTTTTTTTCTAGTAAATGGCAACAACTCCATGATACAATCCATTGCAAACTAATGGAACTAAAAACATTCCTCTAGTAACAATAAAATAAGAAAGGTTGGTTTGATGACCATACACAGAATAGTTGTTTTTCCCAATTAAATAAATATTTATTTAATGAACCATATAATCAAGAAAGCCACATTTACTACACAGACATAAATAGCCTATAGATACAAGCATTTCCAAACAATCAGAATAATATCAAAACTGTTTTAGTTAATAATTTAGACAAATAAAGTTAGATATCAATGGGACAAGTAGAGTTCAATGTGAAGGCAATAGTGACTGAAATGAAGAATTTTGGGCATGTAAGATGAATTTGACACACATAAAGATTATGTATTTTATTCCTAAGAATATAATAGAATAAATAAGGATGAATTAATAGCAGTTAAATCATTCTTTAATTCATAGTTTACAAGAATCCAATTTGTATTCTTTCAACACCATTGCACAGGGAAAATTCACAAAAGTTGAATGGAAGAATCTCTACAATTTGTAAGCAGAAGATATATACTATAATTGGCTTGGAAAAATTGGAAAAATCATTGAAGGCAAGGAGATCAAATCCATAACTCTAGCATGCAAAGTGGCATATTGGGAACACCATGAAAATCAAGTGTTGTTTATCATTATTATATATAGGATAGTTGATCTCATCACCCATCTTTAAGGTAAAGCATCCTCAAAGAATGCTTTGGAAACTTTAGCAATTTTGTATGAAATTAAGAATGAGACTGGTGTGTTGTACTTGAGAAATAATCCTTATGCTCTAAAATGTAATGCTCTAAAAATGATCCTTGAGGACTCTATCTCCATTAATCATCAAAAGTTAAAATAAAATATAGAACAAAGAAGCTAAAACCCCTTATCATGAAAATGTCACTCACATAATCACATTCACTGGCATGCCCATCTCAAGTTTTTAGTGTACCAAGTGTATAACTCCTCAACGAATGCCATTACCTACAAACACCACAACAAGACTTAAGAACTAGTATAATGCCAAGCAATAAATATTTTACAAAGAAAAGATGCTACTCAAATAACTATCCAAATAATTCAGCAAGCAATTTGATTATGTCAACAACCAATTCAAGAGGCACGCACTATCACAAAAGATGAGGTATTCATAAACTAGATTTGAATATTCATAACAATAGGCATAAACCAAAATTGAAAATAGGAGGTATTCATAAGAAACAATGTATGAATTGAATTTTCACAACAATAAGAAGAAACTATAATCCAAAGTTCTAAATGGTTTATGATTAATGTGACCAAATTTAATGTTTAATATGCACTCTAACTTCATTCATGCAGTATGGAATCCTAAACAGAAAATACATTCCTCCAAACACTGCAATTTTTTGACTAGAAAGCAACAGAAGATTAAAATCTTAGGTTGATTTTATAAGAACAATAGCAATGAAAAGTTTTGAATTTCAAAAAATACCATATAAATTCTAATACTACCCTAAGTTTCCATTCTTGGTTAAGTCTTGATAAAAGATGGCAAACATTGTTCAATCAAAATAGACATGATGAACAATTTAATGCTAGATTTGTATACAAGGTTTTGATGACAAATTTAATTACTACTAAAATGAGCCACCTATTGGTTGTATAATAGTGGAACATGGAAACACATGTATAAGGCAATAAACTCCCAACTAGTCTGGAAAATACTTGGAGGAGACAACACCCAAAGATGCCCTAAGTGATGGAAGATCCCACATATGAAGGGCGATGTTTCCTTAATCTAAATGCTGGTCACTCAGATTTATTAAAATCTTGGATGATCCTATCTAGCAGTCCCTTCATTAAGTCTAGTTCAAGACACAACTTGATACAAGCAAATTTACCTCACCCATTTTCATACTGTAAGACTAAAAATCCCATAAAAGTAAGCATTCATCCATTATACCATCAGTCAAAAGTTAAAAGTGAATGGGGAGGTTTAGTTGTCTCATCCAAGAAGGGGTTTTAGTGAATGACATAATTGTTGAATTAAAATTTGGGAAACAAGGTTTTGAAAAGAGTCCCACTCTTCCCCAAATCCAGGTTCCATTTACTAAAACTTGTTTCTTGTATTTCATATTTTCAAAATAAACTATGAAAGGCCTCTTGCATAAAGATTTATAAAGACATTCTTAGCCTATAAAGAGTCCATATCTTCCCTAGAACCAAGGTCCACTTTCTAAAACCTATTTCTTGCACTAAGAAAGGACTATTTCACAGAGGTTAATAAAGACAATCTCACTCTAAAAATATTCCATCTCTTACCCAGAGCAAAGGTCCAATTTCTAAAACCCATTTCTTATATTCAGAATTTTCAAAATAACTTATACAACTAGAATAATTTTAAATTCTACAACTACATAAATAATGATTATGAACCTATATTTAATACATTTGCCATTCTGATCTTTAAGTCAATGGTGCACATGACTACAATTTTGTATAAGGACCACAATTCATGTTCACAAACTACTTTTGGGTCATAAAATCATTATCGTTTAGTGTGTCACACATGCCATATACACATTCTGCTACTTTTAAGAGACAAAAAGAAACATTATAGAGAATACCAAATTGATTCAATACCTTGTTTGCCCTAGGAAAAGTTAAGCAGAATTCGACTAGAATTATGTTCGAAAAGATAAAGACTCCGGTCACAAGAAGAGCTACGACGAAAGAAGAGTCTGTGACAGAAGAGAAGGCATGACCGGAGAAGCCACGGTGGAAAGATCGAAGACGAGAGCAACTGCTACAAAAGGAACCACGATAGAAGAAGAGCAGAGCAGTTGAAAAGGGTAGTTCGACTGATCATGGGTAAGGAGATAGTTAGAATAAAGCACGCGTTTGGTAATAAAACATAATTGTATTTTTGGGACAATAGTGCCTATTGTCAGTTGTAACTGAATATAAGAGAATCAAAATGACATTTAGTCGGCTAACAAAAAAGAGTAGGTTGATTAAGATAGGTAGAATCTTATAAAAGGGCAAACCCAATGTTGGGTATATGTTATATTCTTTGCATGTGCGTATGGAGGGGAGGTGTGCATGTCAGCGTTGCAGCTCGACGATCCCAAAAGCACCTAACGGCTGTTTTTGATGCGAGCGCAGCGAGCAATTTTTTTGGCTATTTATATTTGTTTGTGGCTATTTTTAGAATTTGTCTAAAAATATGTAACTTAATCTCGGTTAAGGGATTGGAGTCTTTTTCTAATCCGGTTTAACGAATTAGGGTATTTGGATGTTGCAGAATACCTATATTTTGTATTGTAAGGATTTCATAATGTAATGAAGAGAAAATAGGAGGTGTGGCTCCAAGGTTTTTTGGTTTTCCCGGTTAAGGGTTTCTAGGGTAAATCTATGTGTTTATGTGTGAATGATGTGTTGTGATCTCTATTTATCTTAAAAGAAAATGTATGCTTTGCTTCTCTGCACAGGTTTAAAACTTACACCCAAGCCGTGCGGGCTTTGTTGATGGGTTGATGAGTTGGTTATCTAGGTAGTCCGTTAGTTGATTTTTAGATGGTTAAGTCATTGTGTAGGTTGAGAAGGGAATAAGAGAGCTATTTAGCTAGAGAATCGATCCAGGATGTGTGCATATCAACAGAGGAGTGAAGGAGATAAGAAATGCACAACCCCAAAACTTGAGAGCATGAGAGGAGAGAAGTCTGTATGAGTTGTAAAGAATATCTATAGAATAGTTTGCAAGTAGAGTGAGCAGACAAAAGGTGCTAACATATTTCTCATTTCATATGAAGAGCTCCTTTGTGGTTATTCTTGGATGGGTTTCCACGTTGACTGTTGTATTAGTGTGTCTTTGATTAATATGTTTATGTCGAATGCATGCATGTTGTGAATAAGTAGACCTGAATATGTCACACCGCATCTGTTTATGAATAACCTCATATGTATATGTGTCACACCGCTTATGGAATGAATCTGTGATAAGGATTTTTTGTTGAATACTGAAATATGTTTGACTGCTAAATAGACTACTATATTAAATGAATAGACAAGGAATAAGAAGTATAATACCTAGCTTAGGTTGAGCAATCTGATAAAGTACCGCACGAGTAGAGATCCTCACATAACTATAGAAACCTGGTTCTGGAAGTTCCCCATAAGATATCTCAGGTGAGACTGCCTCTGTGTCGTAGGTGCTGCTGACTGAGCCCTACTATGTCGGGTTGATATCTAGGTCTTTGTTGATGACAAAGGATCTGAACCTGGATCGACCGGAGGTTGAAGCCAACAAATGGTTCCCTTGTCGAGACCTTTTGTTAGCTTCAACTTCCATTGCCAACAAATGGTCCATGTGATTCAAATTATTTCTCCATTCGATGAAAATCGCTGCCATCTTTCCATTTATTGTTCGCTCATGCGAAGTAAAGTCTGATTGAATGGGTGAACATATATCTTCTCCGCACCGAAGTTCATTCATTTTCATTGCATTCGAATAAGTAAGTTGAGATATTGTGTCTCCAACTGTAAGAGCCAAGGTGATTTTTTGTAGAGTATGGTCATATTTATCTCTGGTACAAGCACCGTTAGAGAATCAAGCATCAAGACACCTTCACCTACGCCCATTATGGAAGAAACTGTCACATTTGTTCCATCGACGACCATTGTTGCAGCAGAAGCTGAACATGTACCATTCATTCCTGAAGTTCGGTTAGGACCATACCCACTTGAAACGTCGAAGAGGAAATGATCTAGTAGTTGAAAGAAAGCAGCAACACCTTCACCAGAATCTGAAGAACTAGGCTCTATGAGCATGCTGCCAAACTATGTCCCACCCAAACTAGTTGATGCGCCTAAGACCATAATTGAAAATAATGCAAGGTACCCACTGGTAGCACCAACCGTACGAAAAGGAGTTCGAGTAATGATGAACACACTCCCAAATATAAAGAATATGACCTTTTTCGACCACGACCTATGAAAATTTCTAGTGTTAGCAATGGAAAAATACATAGTTTTTGTTCGTGAAATAGATAATGGCCCTCTCTGCCTAGCTCCAATGGAATGGGAAAGATGATTGAACAAATATGGATTACTATCGATGATGTATATGCCACATTTTGGCTGCATAACATAATTCAATATCGGTGTTAAACAGTTACTAGTTTGTTTCCATGGTGGATTTCTATGGCTTGACCAAAATATTTTAGTGGATATCGAGCTCATAGCAGTGATTACGGGACTTCCACTTGCAGGCATCGACCCAACACCATTTTTTGGGAAATACCAGGACACAACACTAACAAATAAGATTAAAGAGAAGTATGAGCTAACAATATATATGTGAGGCTTTTCAATCACCTCTATCAATGATACTGTTGTTTGGTTCGTAGATAAAGTTATATATAGAAAGTTGCTAGGAAATATGAGACCGAACCAGTGCACCGCAGGGATGATTGTTGCGGTAGAGTTATGTGTAGAAGGTGTTCAACTCAATTGGTCGCACTATCTGCTAAATGAAATGTTAGCAAATGCAGAGGAGGCACATGAGAAAGGTAGTGCATTTCATTATTCATGGCTACTTATTTTGATTTCGTTTGTCACATGGGAAGAACCATCAAAATACCAAGGGGTATATCTGCAAGTTTAATGTCGAGGAGCTTGATACCAGAATCTCTGGTTTGACAAGGAACTCCCACAAAAGCAGAGAGACAATAATATAGAGTTATTTTTACAAGGAGAGGCCCTACGACATCATGTAAGAAAGCATTCCCGAATTACTAAGGAGACCGTTAAGCGGTTTAGAAACATTTTTAGATTTTCGGTCGGTTCCCATCATATATTTTTGTAGCCTCAACAAGACCCCCATCACTAATGGCTTGCGACACAATACCATATTTTGGATGCAGAAATTGATTCCATTATTCGTGATTCGTCGGAAGAATGGAGAGTTCCTGTCGTAGATGATTATCTATCTGCATAAGAGGAGAGGCAACATGATGATCCATTAACAAAGAAGGATGGAGGATTGGGATAAAATACAGAAGAAAAACCATAGGAAAACCTAGAATAAAACCCATAACCACCCAAAATGAGTCAAGCACGACTCCAACAGACCCAACAGTAGGGGAAAACATGAAGCATACAAAGAAGTCTATGAAGGGTTATAAGAAAAGGAAAGGTGACAAATCAATTTGAGTTGTCGACCTTACCAATGACGTTTATACAATTTTGACGTATACAATGGCATAAGTATCCAATAAAAGCCTTGAGAAGATAGATGACCAAAAAATAGAGCTAATAAGCAATATCACATATTTACTATAGAAGCTCTGTAAGGCAGTAAAAGAACTAAGAGTGGCAATCAAATACAGACCACAATTGCCTACGTTGCGGGACTTAGTTGTCTCCTCGGAGGAGCGACCTAGTGGAATGTCAATACCCATTCCACCAATAAAGACTCAAGTGTTGGGTGAAGCACTCGACTTGGGGACAACATAGCTGAATTCCATGGTAAAAAACATGGGCCATGTCACCATAAATTTGTTTGTAATGTCGTTGTACGAAGTGTATGCCATTTAGAATGCCATAGTGGCAGAGATGAAGGTCAAAGAGGCGCATTGATCAATCAGGTTAGAGCATCAAACAAGACTGTTTATAAGATGATAAAAACAATCAAAGAAGCATAGCAGAAAGCTAAGAATTCAGAGGAGAACATGCACCTACTTGACACAGCCGTAACACTTGCTTGCAAAAAATTTACTAATAAAGGAATTACCCATGAGATGTTTGCAGAAGCCAAAGTGTTTCAACAATGAAATTATAGAGAGCCTCCGCAAGAAGGTCACAAAGTTGGAATTACAAGTGACGCCAAATACACCTCTAGAAGTACTGGAAGAGAGAAGAAAAGCAGCAACTGAAGCTGCAACGAGACTATAAAAGGTAGAGGCACTTTGTGCCAAATCAATCAAGAAAGTTTATGAGATGTGGGAATATTTGATCGGCGATGAAGAGTTAGAGAAAATTATAGAACAACTGCGCACTGCTGAGACAGAGGTGAACCAACTAAAGAATGAAATGAAGAAGCTTCCATTAATAGAGAAAATGGTTAAGTATGCTGACATGAATAGGCTATAGCAGCAAGACACAACACTACAGGAATAACAGCAAAAGAGGACTGACAGGGTTGCATAATTACAAGTAGAGGCATAAAAAGTCATAAGGATTATTCAACTTGTACATGTAAAAGTGCGACAAGTAGTACAGTTAGTAGAACTTATAACTTTGGAACACATCACTTCCAAACTTGTGGAAAATTTGAAGAAGACGGAAGTAGAAGTAAGGAAGGAAACTGAGCAGATAGTGAAAATCTTTCCAGATTTTCAAACTAAGGGGGCTTAGGACGAGCCACATGTGAATGTTAGGGGTCTGTTTTCTCTAGGAAAAGTTAAGTAGAATGGGTACTGAATTTTGTTAGGAAAGATAAAGATTCTAGTTGCAAGAAGAGATATGACGAAAGAAGAGTTTGTGACATAAGAGAAGCTGCAAAAAAAGCCGTCACGATGAAAATATCCACGACGAGAGAATTTGCGATGAAAGGAACCGCGACAGAAGATGAGCAGAGCAGTTGAAATGGATAGTTCGGTTAATTGTGGGTAAGGAGTTAGTTAGAATAAAGCATGCTTTTGGTAATAAAGCATAATTGTATTTTTGGGTCGATAGTTCCTATTGTTAGTTGTAACTGAATGTATGAGAATAGAAATGATAGCCTGTCAACTAACAAAAAAGATTTGGTTGATTAAGACAGGTAGAATCTTATAAAAGGGTGAACCCAAGTTGTGTGCGATGTTGATTGATGGGTTGATGATTTGGTTAGATAGGTAGTCAATTGGTTGGTTTTTAGTTGGTTAAGTCATTGTGTAGGTTGAGAAGGGAAGAATATATATGTTTAGCTAGATAATCGATTTAGGATGTGTGCGGATCGACAGAGGAGTGAAGGATTAAAGAAATGCATAGCCCTAAAACCCGAGAGCATGAGAGGAGAGAAGTCTGTATGAGTTATGAATAATATCTAGAGAAGAGTCTATAAGCGGAGTGCGTAGACAAAAGGTGCTAACATATTTCTCATGCTAGATGAAGAGTGCCTTTTTGGTTTTTCCCATATGGGTTTCCACGTTAATTGTTGTCTCTATGTGTCTTTGATTAATATGTTTATGTCGAATGCATGCATGTTGTGAATAAGTAGGTTTGAATATGCATATGTTTATGAATAATCCCATATGTATATGTGTCGTACCACTTATGGTATGAATTTGTGATAAGGATTTTCTGTTGAATACTCCAATATGTGTCAACTTGTAAATAAACTGCTATCTTGAATGAATAGACATGGAATAAGAAGTATAATACACGTCTTCGGTCAAGCAATCTAATAAAGTACCACATAATTAGAGATCCCCACATAACTGCAAAAACCTAGTTCTGGCAGTTCCCCATAAGATATCTCTGGTGAGACTGCATCTGCGTTGTGGGTGCTACAAATTGAGCCCTGCTATGTCGGGTTGATATCTAGGTCTTTGTTGACGACCAAGGATATGAACTTGGGTCGACTAGAGGTTGAATCCAATAAGATTCAAAATGGAGAAGTCATATTCCTTCGAAGTTGAGGTTTTTTGTGTGTAGGATGTATTGAATGTAGCATATTTACAGCTAGATGTAAAAAGAAATACAAGAACTATGCTACAAGTTAGATTACAAAGGATAGTGAGAGAACAAACCATTATAGATTGACTACAATATATTTTTCCAATTCTTATGTGTATTCTATATATAACGTTATCCCTCACATAAAATATATTCATAAATCATCAAAATCATTCAATATCAAGGTTAATTACATTCATACTTAGTAATTAATAAAGTTATGCATTAATAGTGTTAGGTGCCCAATAGGGAAAAATAGGTAGTTACACACATAAAGACAATATGATATACATTAAGTATTATTTTCTCATTAATCAATGTACACTATATACAATGATATGACCCTTGGTTTTGTCTTCTATGTGGTCTCTTGGACTCCTTTTAATTTTTCCTATTCACCTATGACACTTGGTCTTATTCTCATGTGAGTAGGGAGATAATAACATAGTAATATTCCTAAAACCAAGGATTAGGTTACACCAATTTTCCTCCTAAATCGAATGGGTTTAGGTGAGTCCAAGAAAAGAGAGATGAATAAATAGAAGTGGACAACTTCCAACTGCTGAAAATTTCTAACTTGGCAATCCCACTTTGCCAAGCAAGCTAGAAAAAGTTGAAATCTCCTGCTAAATACAAGTGCTCTTTAAAGTGGTGGTTTTGGATGACCACAAACCAAAAGAGATAGCAAAAGCTGAAATCTTCTACTAAGTGCGCGGTTTAAGGCTAACCACAAACTCTTGACCATGGAGACAAATCTTGGTTAGAGGTTCTCTCTGGAAATTGACACGAAGGATCAACAATTATCTAGAAAATGGTGGCTTTAGACTAACCATTAATCAAAATAGAGATGAAAACAAAAAGTGGACAACTATCAATTGTTAAACATTTACAACTTGAAAATATTTTCCCAAGTAATTTAGCTAAAATTTGGTGTCTTCTCCTAATAGAAGGTGCTCTAGAAATTACTTGTTTTAGGATGGCCACAAACCAATTAGATCTTAGTCAAACATGGCTATGAATTTGTTCAAGCTCGCTTGTTTGTGACAGTTCACCATTCGCCCCCGTCAGGAAAAACATGAGAAGTGGAAGTCTCATGGTGGCTATGATTGTAAAAATTAGACACAGAATACCATGAACTGATGAGTGATAGAGCATAGTTCTATTCTATCTTCCAAATACTTCTCTGAATATGGCCTCTGAAACTGAACATGGCTCATGCTCGCTTATTTTATTTTACTTGAGGAAGGTCGTGGCTTCGAAGGTTGAATCCTAACATAATGTCCCCCACTATCACATACAAGATAAGAAGCAATATAATTTTCTAGTGCAAGTTTCAATCTTGCAGGGTTCTTCAATGTTTAACATCTATATGAAGAATGGTTATGCTTCCTGAAAGATGACAAGGATGAATATAAAAACATTGATCTTTCATATGTCCAATTCGATCACAATGTTGGAATCTAGAACTCTGAATATGTTGTATATCTTCTGAAATTATTTCATTATGTGCTGGCAATTGATAGGAATCATTTTCAAAGAGATGGTTATTCTGAACAAAGACTAGTTCAAAATGTTAATTCCTTTTATGTACCTCCTTATCTTTGGATTTGGAATCCTGAGTATCTTGAGTGATGGAAACTATGTTAATCCAAATGAAAATGTAGTTTCGTGCCTCCAAAATAAAAATATCTAGCGCCTGTAGCTGTAGATCCACTAAAAGAAAAATCGCAAAAGGAAAATATGTAGTGCCTCCAAAGCTAGATCCAAATGAGGGTAATGTTGTATTGAAACTCTAAAAGAACTATATGAGTTACTACTTAAACCGAATGATGGAGAATTGCCAAATCTAATTAATGTGCTCTTAGAAACAAATGAATGAGCGTTTCCTATAATATATCCTCTTAATAAACAAAAATTAGAGTTTTAACAACAACCACAAAACCTAACTAAGGGCATTAGCTGTAGTAACACATTCAAAACTTAGATCTTTCTTCATTACTAAACAAAAATTAGGGTTTTAACAACAACCACGAAATCTCACTAAGGGAAATAATTGTAGTAACACATTCAAAACTTAGATCTTTCTTCATTTCGAAGCATTTCTCATGCCATTATTTGAGTCATAAAAGGATTGGGCCACGAGTGAGTGAACTAAATCCACTGCTAATTGTTTTTTAAACACTAGCCATTACTAATATAATATTTTGAAAAAGGAATAGGCTTGTACTCAGAAAGAGATATCCATATAGATATATCTATGTGTTCTTTCATAAAAGAGTTTGAACACCAAAAATTAAACAAACAAGAAAGACTTCTTGCTTCTTGGTAACGAATACAAGAACAATGATATGTAGACAATATTCAATGCAGTAATGTAACTCCATTTTTTACTACACCGGACTTAAATCTACCCTTTTATTACACCATATTCATGCTGCAACAACAACAATCAATCATTAGCCACCAATACGTTAGTAGAAATTGAATGCAACACCTCACAAAAGACTAGTCTCCACCACTCTTCAAGCATAGTCATGGAATTTAGTGAATGAGATCTTCAATGGAGGTTATAGCTCCACGTTCCAATGCAAGTTTCCTCAATGCCTTATTCAAACAAGTTGGTCATGTTCTAATACTCAATGTATGTCTATGATGCAGTCTTCAAACATTGGTATTCAACAACCACAACAAAATTTACACCAATGTCGAATCCAAGTGATTCAAACTAATCTACAATCCAAATTTCCAGTTTCCTCATTAGAGAAAGGACACACACAAACAATGGTTGCAATTTTCAAGAAATGTCTACATAATTGGAATCACAAATGATTCAATTTTCCCATAACTTTTTCGTGCCAACCTAATAAAATCCCTCATTCAAAGGTGAGGGGAATGGATTATAGATGGTTTCTTCCATTCCAAATCATCACAAGCTTTGACTAGCTATTCACATATGCCCAAACTAAAAATGAATAATTTCCTTTAACTAAATTGATTGTGGAAACTACATGTTTAAGTCTTATTACTATTCTAACATCATCTTCTCACTTTGCATCTTATTCTCTCAGTTCTCGAAAATGCCTGAAATAATTTCTCAAAGAGGTGGCACCTGTTGGCACATAATGGGAATACCCATGGCTTAACATGAATTCACCAACAAAACCCTTATATACCTACCCTTTCGACATCACCCATGAGCAGGTGAAGTCTCACTCGAGGTATCTATGGCGACTGTGGGAATCAAATTTCTACAGTGCTAAAGGGATGGAAGGAATTCATTCTAACTACTATACTAATCACATTCATAACATGTGCACAAAAACATTTAACATATTCATAACAACAACTATAAAAGAAAACATATCATATGTGCACAATAAACAGAACTTTAAACAAATCTTAACACATGGCCAATTTGTCCATAACAATTCAACTTCCTATTATAATTTAGAACAATCCTTACAAAACATGTGCATTGCGCTCATACATCATGCCTCAGAGACACCCATCACCATGTACTCTTTATCCATTTCGTTGATCTCAACCTCAAACCTATACAACATAACATCACATCACATAACATTCCTCTCAAACATATACTGAAAACATAGCATTGTCTCTCCTCTATTCCAAAACCCTTACATATTTATACAATCGCAATGGAGGTTAACCTGTAACAAATTGATCAAGAATGTTTTTGTTCTATGACTTATAAATTGAATTGCATAAAAGGATTTGAACGAAACTTATAAGAACATAAGAACTAACATATACATGGAAGATAAAGAACACATATAAAGATGAGACACCATATGATAACGGAGCTCGTTCCTAGAAGGAACTACGTCTCCGGACCTGCTTCTTAAATGGAGAGGTCAGTTTATAATCTCAACAATAATGATGGAAAAATACATGGCTACAATATATCGATACCTTGGTGGTTGAAAATGGAGAGAAAACATTGCTTGAGTCCCCAAATGGGTTGCACCAGCAACTTCGCAACGTGAAGACGATGAAAAATGAGTATAAATACCCCCACCTTCTCCTTACAAGAGCTACAACAACACCTTCCTCTATTTTTCCCAATAATGGCTATAAGGAGGACAAAGTCTCAAGCACTCCTCAAACTCTCTCCAAGACTATCTCCCAAACTCACCCCACCATGGAGTTCACCAGCAAAAGGAGTGGATATTTCTCCACCAAAATATGGACTCTCTCCACAAAGAATAAAATCCTCTCTACCGAAAATGGATGCCTCACAATGGAAATTGAGGGGGTTTATATAGTGTTGAAGTACCACGTTTGCATGAAACATGTGACTTCTCCAACTTAGCTTGGTTACAACCTCCTTGTTATAATTGGCATGTGGTTTATAACTACTAGCCAAAGTTTTTAAATGGAATTTATAAATTGCACATAATTGGGGTGTTGACATGTTGTTACTTCCCCAACATGGCATTACAATTTTTCATTTCATGCCATAAAACCCAAACTTACTCCCCCATTCGTGGCATATAAACAACCATATATTAAAATATGGTTATGATAAATAAAACCCAATTTAAATATTTCTATAACCACATTTCGTTGGCTTTCATAAAACCCATAGTTAAACCATAAACAAAGTTTTAAATAAAGCATGTGTTAAAATTGGGTCCTGCATGGCATGCTCCACGTGGGTTGGTAACCATTGTAACAGAAGTGGAGGAGAGGTTGTAACCATGTGCCACGAGCACTCCACTTGGACCTTGTTTTATCCACGCGGAAATGGTGTGGGAGTCTCGTGGGTTGGAACATGGGTTCCCACCCCCCTTTTCTCCACCATATCAACTTTTTAAAAGTTACATTTAATGTTTGTCATATAGTTACACCGAAGGTGTTATTTAAGGGGCTTGTTCTTCTACAAGTTTTCATTGTCTATCTGTTACATACTCCAAATTGCAAAAACATTTTATGTTTAAGAAGACATTATATTTTATTTTTATTGTAAAGTTTGTGATTATTGACCAAGTGGGGTCAAGGGTGATTGTAATTAATTATGTTGAATATTTTATTAGTTAATAAATAAAAGATGAGACAAACAACTTAAGGAGGCTGTTGAATGAGTGTCTACTAGTCACTAGATGGAATAAACCGGGGTGAGAGAAAATTGACACATGGCAGCATCCTCAACCACTTCTAGATGTTGCAGGAGGCAACTTCCATATTTTTGTGGTCATGTTCCCCAAGAAAGTGGAAAAAGAGCAGGGTGGCTCATTAAATGAAAAAAAACTGACCAAAAGACCTAGGCATGCTTATAATTACCCATCGAATTCAGCAGGTGGATGTTCAATCTTTACTTGTGAAATTTCTGAAGTGAAAAGTGTGCACAAGATATTCGTTGGAGGGGAAAGGAAAAAGTGGTTTGAGTGTGAAAGTTGTATTACAGAACTAGTGCAATTGATTTGTGAAGTTCTTTACTGCAGAAGGCATAAGTATTACTATTGAATACTTCCGTGGAGTTGCGGGAGTTTTATATCCCATCCTCTCACCCAGTGCTTTCAACCAGGTGGACCAGTGGATAGGCTTAGGGGTTCTAAGACAATAGCTAAGCTATCTTCAGGAATTGGTTGGGTGGAACGAGATTCTTAGGCTATTTGTCTCCTCTACAATTATCCAGGTTCTAAGTTGTTCTGGTTATTATCTTTAAATTTATTTTTCTGAAGGAAGTTATGAATGTTCAAAAGCTTTCTCAAAAGTATTTACTGTTTTCTTTTGTTAGTAATATATTTATGTCTCAACATTTTATCAGTAGATGAATATTACTCTTTATCCATAATATTTCATAGTAAAACTTGTTACACAATCTAGAAATAACATTATATGTTCTTATCTAGTTTTTATTATAGTATTATGGCTGTTGAATAAGTTAGTATTACTCTAATTCCCCTCTATACACCTGTAGCAATTTATATAAGCTATAGATATAGTTATAAGTTACAGAAATAGTTATAAGTACAGAAATAGTTAAAAGTTACAAAAATAAATATACGTTACAGAAATAGATATACGTCACAGAAAACAATTATAACTTACATAAATAGTTAAAAGTTACAGAAATAAATATACGTTACAGAAACAGATATACGTTACAAAAAACAATTATAAGTTACAGAAATATAAATAATTTACAGAAATATATATATCAGTTGCAGAAATATATGTATAGACTGCAGAAATACATTTAGGTGGCAGAATAATTAAAAGGATAAAGTAAACCGGTTAACTAAACAATGAACAATTTATAGTAAATCTTGTTCTTTTTATTTTAACATTTGAAAAACGCACAATTTTCTTTATGTTATTAATTTATAACATATTTACAAATTCTGAACCAAAATTATCTCTGTTTTACAAGAAGGGTCATTAGAGGTTAAGGTTCAAAAACTACGAGGTAAATTAAGGTTATTAATTTACTCATTATCCATTTTTTTTACAGCCCAAAGGCTTTTCACCTCTACCAAACTCACACAGTCAAGAGGTCATTTTCATTTACTAAAGACTTAGGGTAAAATACATGTAAATAATTATTCCATATAAAGATTTACAGCCGTAAAGCTTTATGAATTCCAAAGGAAACATTAAATAGGGTTTTCCACAGTTTAGTTTTTAAGTAATTTACAACCATATTAATTAATACAGTTTCCTCAATTAGAGGTCAAGACTTTGAAACCCACAAGGGTAAATATTTTACGAGAAGTTTGTAACTAATACATTTAGGATTTTCTTTTAAATTACCAAATTACAAACTAACTTCGTGTAAATGTCTGAGTAAACAAAAACAAATCCTATTTTAAAAACATCATACTTGTCAGGCCGAGGCTATAAGTCCAGCATTATAAAGAATTATCCTTTTAAATATCTTCAGTGAAATGTCCTTTTTTTATATATAGAAAACAAACAATTAAAACCCTAACCATTTTTCTCCACTTTGATAAAAGAAAGTCTCAGTAGATGAATAATTTATCAATGCATGTTGATTTCAAAACTTAGATAATACACAAAAATGCAAAAAAATTACAGAGATTTATACCCTCAAAACTATATTACGGCCAACATTCTTTTTACCTATTTTACGATAGAAAACTACCAACATTCTTTTTAACCAGACTCCACATTTTTTTTCTTTTTATTTTATGATAGGAAAAGAGAAGAAGCGGTCAAACACTGTATATACATATCTCCATTACATCATAGAAATAAGAACCACCACGAGATATCTCCTTCTAAAACAAGGAGTTGTACCATCGGAAAATGCAGGAGACATGCTTCCTTTTCTAGCTCGTCTTCTAATTTTTTTTTCTACCACAGACCATCAGGGAAAATGTAAGGTTCTAGGGTGGTTGGGCCTTACCTAAAACCTCAGCGATGCTTGAGCTCGAACCAAACTTACTCTATGACTAGGCCAGATATTTTGGTCCTCTCGGAATCCACCTGCCAGAGTATAGTGATTACAAGTTAGAATTTTAAAAGAACTGTAAATAATTGATTTAATGCTTGCTTCGAACCCAAAAACAAGCTTAACCCCGTTCAAACTTACCACAACGTAGAAAAATAAAACTCTGTGTTTGAACCGAGTTATCACGCCGTGAAGAGAACTGGGGTTGAGAGAGTTTTTCTCTATCAAAGGTTGCAGGCAAAGGCCGAGATCCCTCAGGCTTCCAACAACTAAACAAGTTGTCGAATGACCTAGAACATCGATGCTTAGGGTTTAACATTGTTCCAGCTGGACATCACTAATACTTCACACGATTGTATTTCAAGTCCTCACCTACCAACCTTGTCATTCATTTGGGTTACTAAACCCACTTCTTTATAGTTGAAAACGATGTTGAAATATGTCTATACAAACCTTATTATAAGTTTTTACCACAAGAGTGGATGTCTTTCTCTTATCCCTTATTCTTAACCTTTTCATGGTAGCTCTCTTTAGTTATTTAGTTACTTGGGAGAAAGAGAACCTTTTTTTATTGTTGTAGGTACCTGCATATCATCAATTTAGAGTGCTTTAGCTTGAATTAAGCTAAGTAAGACCCTAAAACTCTGTAAACCCTAGCATCAAGACATGGGTGCAATTGCAACTTTAATACTTATTAACTTCAAACTAATTTGTATCTTTACGCCTAGGCATGTTCGATTCCTTAGAATTTTAGACTTGACAATTAAAACCTTACAATCAAGCAAGTTAACATAAAACTTATAAATTGTAACCTGGAGCAGAGTTTAAAAAAGAAAAAAAATTCAGTACAACGACCTTAATCATGTTGTGGATGGTAAGTTTAGTTATAATGGAACTGAACTATATTAGTTAACTAGACTAAAGTTAATCTTTAAAACTAGCATTCTGGTTACGAGTTAGCATTTATTATCACACAATTTTTTTTTAAATTTTTGTGAATTTTGGGGATGTAACATTGTCGATGGCCTGTGAGGAACCTCCCCATGTCCAACCTCCTAATGGATACGTGACGGAAATCTCCATAAAACTCTGTAACGCGACGACAGACTCCGTAACGTATCCGTGATGATAGAATCCATAAAATTGTAATGCTCGTTCCCTGAACGTATCCATGATGACAAACTCCATATCATTCCCTGAAGATCCAGGCTGTTTTCCATTATTGGGTCTCCCTTAGAACCTGCGATAGTTTCATCTCTGCCTACGTCCAATATTATACTCCTGGAATTAAGCCTATCAGCATACTCGTTAAAGCCTCCAGTTTCCAAATCTAAACATGTGCGTTACAGTCTTGTATCTCCACACTCTTGAAAATCCATATTATTCATGTGTTCTGCACTATTTCTAGCGCTAGTGGCAGCTGAATCTTTTGATCTAAGACTGTCGCCTGAGTCTTCTAATCTAAAACTATCATGCACAAACCCAACCATCCCATGTTCCAAACTAGGCCGTATTCGGGACGCCATGGAAGAGACAAAGGGGTTTTCTAAATACACAATATTGGCTCTAAATAAAGGACAATTCGCAGGTGACCTTAGCCAAACATTAATGCATAGTAATATGGAATTCATTGCTACATTTGGGAATAATTTTGAGAGCCTCATTCTCCTGAAACTCAACTAGACAAACTGCACACTCCATTCTGTCTATGAGCTTCTCTGCTTTACTGCACAGAGAAATGGATCTGATCACAAATTCATCTAGACTATATGATTGGGTAAATATATTCCATCCTTATCGATCTTGGAATACTTCCAATGAATAAGCATCAACTTGTATATTCTTTTCGGAGTACAAACTCCTACGTCTCCTTCTGACAAAAGGTCTCCATTGAGAAGCTTTGCAATACTGGGCAAAAATCTTGTAGTAACTTACCACCAATAAGGCGCTGCCTAGGCTATTAGGGAAGGAATGAAGGTAGTGGTGGAAGAATTTTGCTTGGTGGGTTCCTTACTTATGGCTGCATTTGGTGAGGCTCCCCATCCAAACTCATATCTACCTGCTGAAATTTCCATTGGATGGGATTGCTCTGGAGGGAAACTCATATCGAATTTCATTAACATATCTACTTCAAACCTATAAATTTGTTGAAAATACATAGATGTAATTAGTTACTATGTTCTTGGAGAATGGGGATAATAAACCCACTGCAAAATCATAAATAACGCCACTACAAATTCAGAGTGAATTGATTTAACTACACAAAATTGATGAGAAAACTGCAAATCACCTTAGATAAAGCGTATTCATGGTGTGCTAAGGAGCGAAGCCACTTACCCAAATTACTTCTTTAATGAGGGGGAAAGGTGCTTACTTCCTATTATCCAGGAGTTCTGGAATAAGTACAATTCATCCCTGCAAAATGATGGAATAGCCTACCAATTAGGAAAATAGACTCCATGGGTACAATTTTCATGATTTTTTGAGTTGGTTAACGTAAAACCAACACATTCTAAACTTCGAAATTGAACTGATATTGAATCACAGACGTCTAGCCCCGAGACTGCCGAATGTTATGGATTTATTCTTTCAGGTTTTTTATTATTAAATCCGTAGATTAGAAAGCAACTCTAACCTAACCCAGTAATTTCCAAATTGTAGCGACAACAGATATTTGCCAGAATTTATTTTGTGCTTGTTTGAATACTTTGGATGTCAAAATATAATAAAAGGAACAACTAGAAGATTAAACGTTGGAAATGTCGTCAAAAAGGCACGTTTACAATAGCTGGAAGATTAAATGTTGGAAAGTTCATCGAAAATGACATGTAAACGTGCCCTGGATTGTTCGACAATATTTTTATAATTTGAATAAATATGGACGATGTTTAATTTTAACACAGTTCGAGTATTTTGTAATAATAGTTAAACATTGAAATATACAAGGTTTTCGTGGAACGAATCTTCCTAGTAACTCGTGTCAGTGGCAGGGATAGACTCTGTTTGTAAATGTATATACTATGGGTATATCTCTTTTATTTTTGCATATACATTTTGTATAAATTTTGTTGTGAATGTATCACAAGCTTCTATAATGAACTATTTGGTGCTCTCTAATTTATTTATGCTGTTAATTCAGCCTCTCACCTTGTTTGTAGACATGTATAAGGTGTAATATTTGGGAATGGGTATGAAAGGGTCATATTAGTGTACGTTAGAAAATACATGTCCTTTCCGCGTTTGCTCTTTAATGTTTAAATGACAACTTTGGACTATTTTTAATTAGTATTGTTCAAAATAATAGTGGAGTAGGTAATTGCTCATAATTTTCATTGGAATTTGTGTAAATTCTATATATATAACTCTCTATGTATATATAAATTTTACATACAGAGTTTTATTAATCTATGTGGCTATCAATATCCAGCATGCGTAGCCGATTTAATGTTGCCACAGAATGGTTGCACGCCATTAGATTTCAAGTAGCTTGAGATCCAACTGCTATACCTTAGTATTAAATAAGCTGCCGCATGTTACATAATTTTCACCATCCTCAACAATTAATTTGTATTGATAATAAAGGTGGTAAGTCACTCGAGTGCCTCTGCGCACGATATGGGTGGTAAGTCACTTGAGTGCTTCTGTGCACGATAGTCCCATCAGGAAGAACGTCGTTGTGGAGAGTGTGCTTGGAGTCCAAGAGGACCAATAGATAAAGTCTCATCGATTCACAGATTGATGCGTGTAGGTAATGCATGCTCTGCAGATCCTCATATGAAAAAACCCTTGCTTTTCCGTCCCATTTGGATTCGGGTTTGATAGCCATGAGACATGCAATCTGTTTGTGTATTACTTCCAAGATTCCTACAGAATGTTTACTTGTACCATAATCTATATATTTACATATGGAGATTTTAATACGAACTAAACATACAAATTTTAACACAACAAATTTCTATTTACATGTGAATAACGAATTTCTATTTACCTTTGATTCGTCTTGCCATAATATTTCTGTTGCGCTCCCCGACACCTATAGAAGCCTTAAATTCTTCATAGAAACCAGGAAGGTAGAACAGAGTTGGGATGTTTATTCGAGCAAATATGTATGAGATTCGGGGACTTCATCGTCATTATATTGTGTTCCAAAAGAGAAGATTCAGTATCAACAAGTTGCAACCTCCTCATTTGAATACCGTCAAATGCATCATCTTCATGATAATCAATGAGTGCCATTCTATTTCCCCACACTGTAATTATGTATCCAATCATCAATAATGATGATTTATGTCCAACGCCAAAGTCGATGGGCAAAGAGCTCTCAACAACATCTCTTAGCCAACTTTCATAGTTTGTCATACATATTTGTATCATTCCAACTGTCTACTTCCACGGTTTCCATGGGATATTTGGTGGTCATGCATATCATATGAAACACAACTATGTAGGTCCACCAGACACCTAGTTTGTACACCTAAAAACCCAAACTCCGTGAGCCAGAAAGACATTGCACTAGAAAACATGTGGGTGATTTGAAAATTGGTTGGGATTTAAAAAATCAACAGGCCGGGCCACCACCATGGTTTTGAATTTTTTTTTATTTACGCAATGAGATCTACTAATGGATCTAACCGAAGTTGCAGAACTTGAAAAAGAAATAAAAACTTATGTAAATCTGACGGTTGAAGAAAGGTTTATGGGAGTCTAAAGAGTGGTCATATATATATATATATATATATATATTATTTATTTTGCAAAGAAATGTAACAATAATAAATAAAATGACTTTTTGTTAGTTGTATTGTAATTTTCAGTTTCATAAATCAAAGCTTACAAGTCAGAGGGCCTCCACATTCCATCGTGATGGTTTTGGGATCTGTGAGGATTGAAGGGCACCATGCCTTTTCCTTTACGTGTACTAAATAGAAAAGGTAAAAAGAAATTCAATGGAATTGTTATGTTTTTCAAAACTTGTGCCCCCTGAGCTACAATATGTGCGTGGAAGGGGGTTGGCTTATGCATCCATTACATTATGAAAAATAAGCAGCAAGCTACTAATGGACATCCTGACTATATACTATTGATATTCAATACAAAGATTGACAAGGGATATTAAAAAATTGAAACAAAATATTTTCTTCACCTGTCAGCCTTATTTGTCCATTCAATGATCTTCAATACATGAGATTATAAGAGTACCCATGCGAATGGTCAACAGGAAAAATGGTGTCGCTTGTGCAAATTATGATGTGCAAAAATTTTGATGTCTTGCATAGTTCAAGTTTCAATTTCAAAGGTATAGTCTCTCCACGTCTAGTTCAGGTCTCAGTTTCAAAGGTGTAGTTCCTCCACGTTCAGGGGTTTCGAGGTTCTCTAAAGCTACCCGAAAATTGGAAAATTCCTATAACTATGCCCCTTGGATTTTTTGACTTTTTTGCTTTGTAATATTCCATTGGCATTCAAAGGATGTAGGTGAAAACATTGACTTATTCACCGAATGTTTTCAAATTTAAAAACTTTCTATACAAAATCAAAATCCTTTTAGAGGAAAATTATTTTCACTTATGTGACGATTTAGAAGTTTGATGTAAGTTGTTTTCACTTATTTTCCTAGAATTTATTTCATTACATAAACTTATATTACCTACACATAACTTTCTCTCATTTTTTAAACATATAGAGGTTCTCTTTGATGTTTCATTTCCCCCTTTTTGGGGGTATGCTAGTTTATCAAAATAAAAAAGGTAGCCGAGTTGGTAAAGGCATTAGCTTGTTGTTTTGTGAGGTTTTGGATTCAATCCTCCTTGCCTCCAAAACATTTTCTTCTGCAATATAGTGGTAGCCCCAGATTGGTTCGCTTGGTGCCACATCGCTGCCACCGTAGGGGTACCTATCTACCACATCACCATCTTCCTTCCACTTGTTGCACCTAGAAGGTGACACATCATCACCCGCTCACTACGTGCCATCATCGTGGGATGCCACGTCAATGCGTACAGGCCATGTGGCACCTTTGCATTGGTGCAACGTGGCACTTTTTCTGCCATTTCTGTCAGTAGAAAATGCTCTAAATTCCTCATTCGGACTCCGTTTGAGGAAAAACGAGTGTTTCTGGAATCGGCTTGACAAGATATTCTCAACAATGCAATTCTTGATGAGATATGCTGAGTTTAAAATTCTGACCTTCTAAGATCCCTCTAGATCACAAATGGACCAAAAATGCCTAACAAATTCCAATTGTCTTCCTTCTTTTGTGCACTTTGGTCCTTACATGCCAACTTTATTTCCTTCTTTTGTGTGTGCTTTATGGTTTTCTCCTACAGAGTTCCAAAAACTTGTCCCCAGATCTGGTCCCAAGAGCACCCATAAAGATAAAACCAATACCAACAGAAAGAAGCAAACCATGTAAACAATCCCACACTCACATACATCGAAGTACTCAACGACAAAATTCCCTTGAGCACGACATTAATAACATCCCTGATCAATACAATTAGTTTGTGAGAACCGTGACGATCATCCACTTTGATGACATGAGATGGTGGGAAAACCATTGGCTTAGAATGGTCTCATGGGGAATCATAATATTCTTCTTAGAAAATTAGGGTTTTATAAGGAAGTATAACACCAATTCCTCGTGATACCTTAGCTCTACTTAGCTATACAAATATAATCCCATGAGTCTTCACATTTCGACATACTCAATTTAAAGATGGTCTTCAAACTTTGACAATAGTGTATCATTTACACCTCTAAGGAGATTATTCACTTAAGAGACGACACTAATCCTTACCCAACCATTAATCCTTAGCTTGTCTGATGAAATGGAAGATCCCTTGCTATTCTCATTGGTATGAATACACAACATGCTTAGTGCTAAGAAACTACAACTTGGTGCAAACTAGCCATAACACAATTGATCATCCCAGATACCAATTAAACAAAATGAAAAACCAATCCACAAATAAAACAATGCCTAGGCATCTCATTCATGACACTCGTGGTTTAATGTAAAACACCTGTGTATAGTTTTACAAGTGGTTTAGATAATAGTCTCCACATTGATGTTAATGCTTCTTGCAATCAGAAACCTCCCTTCTCCAGGGAACTCTAACACAAGGTAGATTGTGTCCTTCTTGAAAAGGAGATTAAGCTTTTGGTATTGAGCAAATATACTAAAGCAAATCAAATACTCAATAGAAACCTGGGGAGTGAAAAGGAAGAGGCACCAACCTACTCAACACTTAATGTACAAATTATGATGGCACACAGAGAGATATGGTTCAAAGTTATCAATCATAGTTTCAATACAACTACAAATAGACTTGAATACAAATATGTGTACAAAGCAGGATAGGTTTAACCAATACACCAACTCTTGGAGGAAATACCAGACTTCATCACGGTATCAATATGCATTAACAATAATGCCTACACAAAATAATTGATTGAAAATTTTGGGGAGCTACAGAAATGAGTAGAAGGAAGAGGGCCAACTAGTAAAGGGAAGACTGGAAAGTAGAGAATATGGAAGATCTAAGCATATGCCATTGGCTCAGAATGGGACCTGATACCACTATTAGGTTCCCAATAGGGAAAATAGGTAGTTACACACACAAAGACAATAGGATAGGTGTTAAGTACTATTTTATCATTAACCAATGTACAATATATACAGTGGGAGATGGCCCATTGACTTCGTCTTCCAAGTGGTAGGCTTGGACTCCTTTTGGATTTTCCTATTCAACTATGAATTTTGGTATTCTTCTCACGCGAATAGGGAGATAATAACATAATAATATTCCTAACACCAAGGATTAGGTTCCTAAGGAATAGGTAAACATGTCACAATATCATCAATGATAATTAAGAAATGTCACATTGGTTTTTCATTGGTTTTTCATTTTGCACAAATGTTTCACATGAGGGTCTAGTATTAGGAAAAATACATAAAATTTATGCATAGTTGGGCCAAATAAAACATAATTTTGAGGCCCACAATTAACGAGACACCTAGAGATTATTCACATCCCTATATAACATAACAACCCCTAAAAAAAATTCTTTCCTTCCTTAGATTTCTTGTTTTCATTGTTGATATTAGAACATGTTAATTGCATAGAAAGATGTATCAAAGTCAAAGGGAAGTTTTGGGAAGGTCTAAAACTAAGGTTGATTTAACAAAGCCTTATCAACTTTGACCGTAACAATAAGAGATTTGATTGTAAATAGATACATTATGATCATAATCATGTTTTAGTATGAGATATCCAGTGATCAATGTCAGATGAGATGATATCCACATTAGATAAGAGTTTGATGGTGAAGAGTTTAGTTATTGGAAACTCAAGATGGAGTTAAGCCTAATTGAAATGGAACATTATATTGATGTGAAAGGCATTAACCCAAGGGAAATGAGTGAAAATGATCAAAACGAATTGGATGATAAAAGGAAAAGGTATTATGTAGAATGTAAAATTCTAAGAAATGTTAGGTTGACACTATGCAATGACTTTGAGACATAGAGTATTGTGACAAGGTATTATCATGAACAAATTGTACACGAGACAAAAGATCTTTCCCTGAAACGAGTGAGGATGAAATAGTTGGACATATGGACAACATGATAGATTGGTTAATACACTTGCAGTGCTTGGAATTAATATCTAGAAAGAGGATCACTTCATAGCATTATTCAAGCGTAATTTATATGAAACTCTATGAATTAGTAGGGGATCACAATTCACAAGACAATAAATCACCTTCTAATTAAAGTTGAAAATATCTGGTGAGTAATGAGGCTCATTAGTCAGTTGCACATTGATTTTCATTATTATATTGTTTGTCAAGTCACACTTAACTCTGCGACACTCAACCTCATATCAGTCAACATCCTTTCAAAAAACATGCACTTGGGGTCTAGAAAATTAGCACCAAACTCATAATGTGCTGATGGAACCTTTACTATATCAATTGACTGAGAGAGGACCTCTGTAGAAACCATGAATAGACTATGGCTACAAGAAAACTTATAATTCATAAGATTTGTGAAAACAAAATGCAACCCTTCAAAAAGATCAGGCTTTAGTGACATCATTACATCTCTTTGAATCTCATGATAATGGATTGGGAATGGAAGGTTAAGCCAATCCACTTCACCTTTTCCTTTCATGGAATCCTCTATTTCTACTGCTTGAGGAGCAATGGGTGTGGAGGAGGAGGCGGCGGAGGGGCATAAACATGGCTCATTGAAGCTACCATTCTTCACCAAAATCAATCCCCACCTATTGCTATAACTAGTGTGTTTTCTCTTATCATCCCAATGAATACCAAAACATGATATCAACCTTATTCCTTGCAATCTTGAGGGGTTTATAGGCTCCCTTATAATGAATCCAACCCCCATGTTAGTAGTTTATCAATATTTTATGCTAGATGTAATGTTTTTCATGTAGGTCTACCTCACTCATCTTAATTTTGATAGTACAAGCAAGAAACTTGTTCTTTAAAATGATTTTTCCTCTAAATTTAACACATTCCCAACTCATAAAATGAAACAAAATACACTACTTCATATACAAATTTTGATTAATAGTCTTGTTGAATCATCAATTTGCTATATTTTTTTCTTTTGAGAAGGAAGAAAACTTTGTCCAAGAAGTTACCCATTTCTACAATTGTGGTTTTGTAATTTTCCTTGCTGTCTACTTCCACTTTACATTTAGTCTTACACGCCTTGCTTATTCTACTTAATCTACTCATTTTTGCTTATAATTCTTCTTGTAGCCCTTGGTTTCCAATCTTAGTATTTTTCAACAATTTAAGCTTCTCTTTATGAAACACTCAAATTGTTTACCTAAGCTCGGGGATCAAATTAGGTTTTTTAAACACTTAAAGTCTTAATAAATATTTCACTACTCTCAACAATATCAGAGTTTAGGCTTTAAGATTTGGAAATTCATAGTATTTAACAATTTAGACATAACCAGACGACCATTGTATCTCAGAGAAGAACCATGCCAAGCCTTAATGCAGTACAACAAAAGGGTTACTGGCCAACTATTGGATGATTTTAGATAATGAAGACTCATTGACATAGCCTTGCTGAATAGATTGTAACCAATTTGGAATAGGCATAGAAATAGCTGAAAGAGAAACATGGTCATCAAATGTGCGGGAAAGAGCATCCACCACAAGATTGTCCTTACCCTTCTTGTAAGTGATCTCATATTAATAACCCATGAGTTTTCTAACCCATTTCTGTTGTTTTAGGGATGAGACTCGTTGTTCCAAGAAATATTTCAGACTCTGGTGATTAGTCTTGATGCAAAAATTATTCCTTAAGAGGTATGGCTGCCACTTTTGTACTGCATGCAAAATATCCATGATTTCCTCATATGTAGAGGCGGCTACATTCTTACCGGAAAGGGATTTTCTGGTGAGCACAATGGGATGTTCATCTTGAAGGAGAACAATGCCAATTCCATTGTCACAAGCATCATTCTCAATAGTGAAGGGATTGGAAAAAATGGGCATAACTAGAACATATGTGGTATGCATAGCTTATTTCAATTTGTCAAATGCACACTTAGCAGCACGTGTCCATGTAAACGCATTATTTTTTGGTAGATATGTTAATGGAGTAGAAATATTCCCATAATCTTTGCCAAAATTGTGGTAGTATCCAGTCAGTCCCAAAAACCCATGAAGGCTCTTCAGGGTCTGAGGATGCGTCCAATTTTTCATGGCATCTATTTTGGCAGGATCTATGTGAACCCCTTGTGCTGAAAGAATATGCCTGAGATACTCTACTTCCATCTTCCCAATAATACATTTAGACTATTTGGCATGGAGACGATGATCACATAAAAGTTGCAGTACAAGATCCATATGTTGGAGCGCATCCCATGTTTTACTATAGATGAGGATATCATCAAAGAAGACCAGAATGAAGTTTTGCAAGTAGGGCCAAAATATTTTATTCATCAATGCTTTGAATGTGGAAGGAGGATTTGTGAGGTCAAATGGAATGACCAAAAACTCATAGTGGACATATAGTGCGTGGAAAGTTGTTTTAGGGATATCAACCTCATGAACCCAATTTGGTGATACCTAGAATGAAGATCCAACTTGGAGAAAAAATGAGCACCATGAAGCTCATCGAGGAAGCTCATCAACAACAGGAATGGTAAACTTATCCTTGATTGTGATGTGATTAAGTGCTCGAAAGTCAATGCATAGACGCCATGACCCATATTTTTTTTGGACAAGAAGAACTAGTGAAGAGAAGGAACTGGTACTAGGGAAAATAATACCTTGCTTTAGTAAGTCTTGAACTAGCATCTTAATCTTTGTCTTGTGGTGAAACATGTAGCAATAGGGACTAATGTTGGGAGGGGCGCTTCCAAGGAGCATAATACAATGGTACTCTAGTCTTGAAGGTGGCAATCCCATTGGCTCAACAAAACCATATGCATATCAATCCAAAATTTCTTGTAGATTCAAGGGGGTAGTTGAGATTGTTGAAGGTTGCATCTGAATGAAATGGAGTTGAGCGATGACACCATGCGAATTCTTCTTAAGGATATTACCCATGCAATGTGAATTGACGATACTAAGAGACCTTGGTTTCAAGCCCTTCAATGTTTGTTTTTGCCCATTGACTCAAAACTGCATCCAAAGTTCAGCAAAATCCCATAAAATGGGTCCAAGTGTGCGTAACCATTGAGTGCCCAAAACCACATCACATTCGCCTTAGGGCAAGGCAAACATGTCGGAGCACAAGTTATAATCTCCAATAGAGATTCACACATTACGACACTTCCCTTTTCAAGGTAAGGTGATCTCATTGGCAATCATGACTTCAAATTTAGAGCAAGGATGGACAAAATAATCATCCTATTTGGTGATTCTAGGGGTCAATGAAGTTATGAGTGTTACCATAATCAATGAGTAAATTGTAAGAGGGATATTTTTGAAGAAACCCTTGAATCGCATGGTTTGTGGGGTGGTGACTCTGGCTAATGCATGGAGAGATATCTCTAGATGATTGTCTTGAGCAGGAGGGTCAACATACAATTGTTGAATGTCATCCTCATCATCTTTTGGATCCTGAGCATCATAAAAAATTTCAGGTGTAGGAAGAGAATCCACATCCAAGAGATAGAGCCTTTTCTCCACACATCAATGTACCTGAGTGAATTTCTGGTCATAATTATAACAAAGCCCTTTTTCCTAACATGCCCACATCTCGACTTCAGACAAATGCTTGATAGGAGTGGTTCTAGGAGTTGGAGGGATTGGAGGTTTTTGGGGAACCATATTTCTGAATGGAACAAAAGTGGATTTGGAGCATTGCTGAGCCATGATCTTGTCCTCCGCCAACTTAGCCAACCTCAGGGATTCCATCATTGTGTTGGGAAAAAACATTTTAACCTCAGATCGGATTGCATCCTGACCACTGATAAAACAACTCCTGTAGAATGCATCAGGCAATCCTTCTGTGTGATTGGCCAATTTCTCAAATATTGTCTGATACTCCCTCACAGCGCCAGTTTGGCAAAGTTTGGTGAGTGCTCCTGTGAAGTCATCAAAAGCACTAGGTCCAAATCATTGCAAAAGGAGTTGGCAAAAATATGTCCAATTTGGCTCGACATGAGCCTTGATGTAACAACATAACCATTAAAGGGCTTCATGTCCCAAATTAAAGGATGCAAGTGGGACTTTATTGGCATCAAAAGTGTTATGGAGACTGAAATATTGGTCTTCCCTGTAAATCCATCTATTCATATCATCACCATTGAAGCCAGAAAAGTCAAGCTTCGGCCCATGAAAGTTGCTGGAATAAGAGAACCCAGTGTTTACAGAAGACTCAGGTTGTCATCGGTTTCTCATGTATGAATGGTGAAGATGGAGGCCAAGAAATTTTTGATCCAGATATTTGAGTTTGGTCTCGAGGGAAACAAGTCCTTCCATTTGTTTATTTGCTCCTGCGTGGGTGAAAACCATAAGCATCAGTTTTTTTGGGGGGAAATGGGTACAAAAACAAAAACAAAAAGGGTTTTAGAAAATGAAAATTTTGAGTTGGGAAGAACTTGGGTGGGTAATTGGGGTTTGACTAGGTTTTGGACATTTTCTAAGGATCAGGGAAGCATAAAATGAAAATTTCAGAAGTGGGGTGAAAGAATGGGAAATTTTTTGAAAGAGGGATAAGGAGGAAAAAATGGGAACCAAACACTGTGGCAAAATTTGAAGGTAGTTGGGTGAGAATCGAAAAAGTTATGGCAAACCCTGATTTTAGACAAATGTGGAATTTCGGGCTTCGGGAAGTGAAATTTGGGATAGGGTCCTTAAGGAAGGAAATATCCATAATGGAATTATGGGGGTTACATTGAATTTTCAAGGGAAATGGAGCTAAAACAAGGAAGATATTCTAAAAAATCAGAAATTTATACTCCGTGGTTGCTTTGGAAATCTGCACTTTATCAAATGGAAATAGATATGGAGCCCATGTATTTTCGAATTCCTAAAGGTTCATGGGATTCACTCAACCACCAATGTTGTCTAACAGCTTGCATATTGGGGCAGTATCCCTCACTGCATGGCTCAGGTAAAACTGATAACCGCTTTGCCACAAACGACAACTCTTGGTTTACCTCACGAGTGGAAACTAGTCAATCAAGGAGGGGTCATTTCCCTTTTCACTTGGAAGGTCCTCTCAATGGCCAACTACTTCAAGGTTCCTATGGTACTCCTCACAATGAGTTTTAGGGTTATGCCCAAGTTCTTCCCACAGTTAAGCAGATAGGGTTTATTCCCTGATCCGAATGAATAATACTGATGCAAAGAAGAAGCACTACTCATAATCACAACGACAGGAAGCACTGCAAAAGAAAACAAAAATTTGGCAAAAATTCCACCCAACGAGCCTAAGAAATATCTCGGATACCATATGTGAGGAACCTTTTGCAATAAACAATGAAAATGCACGATATAACTGAAATAACAGAGCACATAAGAGATTTTATTGATCGCAGGCCACTTCGAGGGGGCAACCTCCTTTGAGCAAGTTCAATACGAAATGACTCGTGGATGCCTTCAATGGCCTCAACACATAGTTATATTCTAAGTGTAATCTAAACAACTATTACTCCCCATGAATGTGGGATAATACAACATGGTAACGAGACATCTGACTTAACAACTATTACTCCCCGTGAATGTGGGATAATACAACATACTAACGGGACGACTTACAAAGCATATGTGTTTAACAAAATATACTAACGAAATAAAGAGGAGGGTTGACACATGTTCTTAACAAATAATGATAACCGTTTTATTTCTTAGTAAATGTACATATATCTATGTGTGTAAGAAGTAGATATTGCATGGTTCTATGAAGACAAGTCCACAACATTTGATACTTTGAATTAATCATAAATTAAACTTTGAATTAGATAAATTGAATAAAGTCATTACTGATGAAAAAGTTTCTAGACAATTATTTAGAAATCATCGAATTCATCACAAGCAACCATGTCTCGGGCTATTTTTTTTGACAATTCCCAACTTAGAATCATTGGAAGTAGCTGACATCATATATTTCCAATCAAATTATAATTAGGCATGTTGTAAATCCTAGAGGACAAAAAAATAAATATTGGCCATAGTTGTGTATGATATTTCAATCATTTGGAGGAAATCAAATACAAAGAAGATCATTTTGTCCTAACTACTTTTCATCATCATTTTGTTCTAACTGCTTTTCATTGATGATGATTGGTGAAATAGAATAGACATCACTATTATATTTACCAAACCTATTGTAGAATTTATTATAAAATAAGATACAAAGAACCCATGCTTAAGGAAATATTATGAACATATCAAACTACATGGTTGAGACAACTTCAAACACTAACGTTTGTCATCAAAATGAAACTAAAATCACTATAAACATTGCATATATCTTGAATAGAATATTGAATCTCAATAAGTTCCCACATTTTTTGCTTACTCATTGTTGCCCTGAGAGGCGCTCTACAACCTAGTATGGGGGAGATATTGTAACATTATGTAATCTTTTTCATGTAACATTTCTCTTGTAAATACCGGCCATAAAAAATAAAAATAAAATTTATCCTCCAAAATAAATGTCAGCCACAAAAACAACCTAATATGGGGGACATGTTGTAATGTTTCTACCTAACAAAACAATAAAAAATAAAAAATTTAATTATCGGCCAAAAAATGTCGGTCAAAAAATAAAAAATTGAATTATCCGCAAAAAAATGTTGGTCATGGTTTGATTGTACATGGTTTAGGAGGTCATTGAAAATGGTTTTAAGACAATGTGCAAGGCCTCTTAAACAACCCATGGTTTTAGGAGGGCCTTGCACATAGTTTTAAAACCATGTATGAGGATATGTTGTAATATTCATTCTTAACAAAATAAAAAATAATAAAAAGATATTATATGTCGGCCATAAATAGTATTAAATATTAATAATAAAAATATTATATGTCAACCTTAAATAAAAAGATGTCTTTTGGTCTCAATCACACCAAAGCTGATAGTTGAGTGCAATACTTAAGAAGTTGTTTGCACCTCCAAAGATTTGATCCCTCTCGGCGCTTGATACAGACTAGGATTTGGATCTATGCTAGTTAAGATAAAAATACAATTATAACTACTATGCCTAGAATTTTACTTAGCAAATAGTGAAATATGATGACAATTTTTTTTTTTGTAAGCTGCACAGATCTATTATAATACAAAGGCAAAAATTACATAATTCATCCTGGCCAGTGAAGGTCTTAGGAGGTGAAGCCACCCCCCAAACCTCTCAAAAACAGGTCATCTAAGAGAACATGCGTCGTTGATGTTCATGACTAAAAGTAATGGCCTTGGACCCATACTAAGACATAATTACAGTATTCCAAAGTAAAGCAGACATAAGCATAGACTGGAGCATCGACATAGTTTTCAGAAGCAAACATGAAAGTAGACGTAGATACAGAGTTCATAATTGAAAACAACCATTGACAGATTTGACACGTTTTTCCTGAACCAAAAAACTTGGGACATGGGGTCTTTGTTGCTGCTAGGAGGCGCGAACATTAAGTTGGTGGAATTTCTTCAGTGATGGGAAAGCCCATCTTTCTTCCTGCGACTGGGTAGGCGAGTTGGTGGCGGCTTCTAGAGCCAGTGAAGGCAGATGCTGCTACTGATCAGGCTGTTGGGCTGACATTTCCTTTAGGTGCTTGAAGAGCGGCTTGACCGTCGAGGGGATGGGAAAAGGCTGAGCATGAGGGGCCGCGGTTTTTGCAACCAGTTGCGCTCCTTCTACCTCCACGACTGGCAAGAACCAAACCCCCCGTTGCACTACCGCTGCCACCGCCACCTCGGTCACGTCCACCATCATTCAAACCCCCATGCCCAGAGATGCCTACAGTGCCCTTCCATGCAAATGAGTTCTCCATGGCCGTGAGTTGAGCACTAGCATAGATCCATCTAAAAGGGGATCTACCAAGCAACGAGAGGGATCAAGTCTCTCAAGGTGCAAACACCTTTTTAGAGTAGAAATGTGTAATCTATTTTTTATGGTTTTAGTTTATCTAATTTATGTTGTTTTATATATATTCAATTCTAAATAATTTAAATTTAATTTAAGCCGACAAGTTATTTTTAATAAATTTTTTTTTTTAAGACACGTGTCAACTTTAGGATGAGCACGGAAGGAGTTACACATCTATCCCTGACTGGGTTGTAGAATGCACCTCTTTGGTGCAATCAATCTAAGCAATTATGGTTTTCATGGTTTGGATTGCGTCTCGGGCATCAGACCAGTTGTTGAGCATGTCCTTAGCTAGGTTGCAAAGCATATTTTTCATGAGCCAGTAATGGTTGATCTGGCTGCCATCCTCGCCTGTTGCCAACTTCTAGTTAAGGACACGACCCTCCCAAGCTTCTACTAGAACACAGACATGAGGAGAGGTATGAGGGTCATAATCAGCCAGGACCTGAAAACTACAGCCATGCTGGGCTTTACCTCTGCCAGAGCTAGCCCTCCTTGGCATTCCTCTCTGATGCGACATGGAAACCAACTTAAGCCGCACCTTCTTAAAATCAACGGGCTGGGAGATGCTGAGAAGTAACCAAATACACAAAGAGCATCCAAACACAGAGACACATAGAGCATACAAAGGCGTAGAGAGTCGAGGAATGTTTCGAGCCGGGCCAAATAAATCGCGATGGCACTCAAATCCATATGCCTAGCTGCCATGGTACTTGCACACAATGAATTTCATTGAAGAGCCACGAAGGCTACGAAGAGGACAGGTTGTCGCCAGCCCATGTCGCAGGAGCCGAAGTGACAAGTTGAACGTCTCCCACGCGTGAAGGACGTTGAATGTTCTAGAGGCTCATGCTGTCATGGTGGATATGAGGGCTAGGCTCATGTTGCATGCCACGCGTTTGGTGCAAGGATCGAGGAGAGGTGTGTTGACGGTTGCCGGAATTTTCACCTGCAGCCGAGAATATGATGACAATTTCTTATTATAAAAAGTGAATCCATATTATTTATGATACTTATCTACATGTATTACAAATTCCATGCATCAAAATCTAATTCATAGTAATTCCACATGCTATGACAATTCCTACTTTTTAGAGGGCCATGGTTTCAATTTTTTCAATCTCAAGTTGAGTAGAGTATAGTTATATTCCAAACCTATACGAATTTGATTCCATGTCTATATTGGTGTGAAATCATGCAAGTTCCATCTTTCTGCCATATTACAATGGGGTATAATTCCCCTATAATCTACAACCTAATTACTTTGCACAATATCCCAATGGTTTATAAAAAAATAAAATCCCCTCTAGATATTGTGCTCAAAGCTAAGACAACAAAATGAAATGGTTAAAGCTCCAAAGCATAGAAATCGAATGAAATGTGAATGTCCACTCGATAGTGTGGGGGTATTTGAAACAATTGGTTCTCCTCTCGTTAGTAGGGGTTCCCATCCACTTCCCATAGTTAGGTTGCCCATATCACTTACAAATCTTGTAAACCTGGAATTCTTTATTTGGGACTAAAGTCACAATATCTTCCTTGGAAAATGTCATGCAATCTCTACTTGCTCATGGATAGATGTAGTAGTGTTTGGACACAAAGTGGAGGGAAAAGAAGTCCTAAAACAATGGCTTCAATTAGTGCGTGGACACAAAGTGGAAGGAAAAGAAGTCCTAAAACAATGGCTTCAATTATGATTTGCACACTCTCATACAGCTAAAGAATCTACACTTGATAATAAAAAATCTACACTCGATAACAATGGTGAGATCATTAGTGAGGGTACAATGGGCAACACGACTTAATTAGAGACACTCGAATTGAGTTTCAATACACTGGAAAATATACCAAATGACTTCTTGAATATGACTAAGTTAAAAAAAAGCTTTTGTTAAAATGTTTTCATGTAGTTAAAATGGAGAGTAAGTTCAACAAATTTCAAAATTTGACTTCACATAAGTTGGAGGCATGGCAGACTTTAAAGGAGCTTCCAAATTTACATAAGCTTAAGAATTTAAGGAAATTAGTAAGTTAAATTGTTCTAAGTTAAAAGTTACTATCAATGCAAACGCATCATAATAATACTTATATTTACAGAATCGGTGATACAATCTGCTTAATGCACAACAACAGTTCTGCAAACAATTACTTTAGGCTATTCAGATCTGCAAGGTTGCAACCTGGTGATTAATATACTCCACAATGCCTCCTCCGGTGTCAATTGCAGTCGCCTCCCCGGTTGATGGTTGAAACAAATAAGAGACCGTATAACGACCCCAACGATCAGTACCAGTCACAAAAATCTGATCGTTCCACGGTGCAACGCAGCTAATAATGAAAAGACCTTGCTGAAAAAATGGCACGGTCGGGACAGACGTCCAAACTTTTTTCTGAGTATCATACTTGCTTATGACTCTGTTGAACCAATCGATCACATACAAACAGTCCCCCCATGAAATGTAGAAACACAACCCAGACAGTTCTGAGTATCCATCTCTAAATTCCACATGTCTTTCAACGTGTTCCAAGAACTGGTCTTAGAATCAAAAACTTCCGCACTTGACAAAAGCACATCCCCGTTGGTTAATCCACTTATTACCATGAATTTCCCCTCCATGAAAACACCCAGAGCTTTTTTGCGGCTTTGTGCCATGGGAACCAGGATTTCCCAGTTGTTTGCTTCCACATCGTAAACCTCTGCAGTCGCCAGAATGTTGCCATGCTCATCAGAGCCGCCAGCAACGTAAATAAGACCTTTCGAAGAAGAAACTGACACTGAACAGGCAAACCCTAATCGACTTGTTGGCATGTTGGCTCCTTGGCGCCATTTCTTGGACTGAAAATCGTAAATGAAGACCGTCTTCATGGGCTTCAACTCTGGGATCGAACATCCACCCAGCAGAACAAACTTCCCATTTACAGAAAGCAGCTTACAGTCATTAGGAAACAGAGAAACGTTAGGAATGGGGGGTATTCTTTCGCATCTGGCGTTCACAGGGTTGTATACGGTTATTACAGTGTTGGGAATAGGGTTACTCGAGGGTATACGGCGAATAGTCTGAATAATACATATAAAATGCTCGCTCTTACCAAACTTCTTTCTGTCATCATAGAACTGTGAACTATCGATCATTGTATGCCAGTTTCTACATACAGTCTTGAATTTATTGTGGAATTCGTAAGGAACTCGCAGCAACACCTCTCGTTGAACATCGCTAGGAAGATCGGGAATCGCCTCCATTGCTGCTGCGCCCCTGCTTTTCAAGCTACGCAAATGGATGGCACTTAGAAATTCAGTTTCACCTAAGCTTCAATGGAAGTTGGGTGTTATTTATAACCTGGGAAGGTGTACGTTGCAATAATAGCCGACTATAACGCCCAATGGAAGTTGGGTGTCATTTAGAACCTGGGAAGGTGTACGTTGCAATAATAGCCGACAATAACGCCCATCCCAATGATAAATCTCGAATGAGTTGGATTGCAAATAAATGACGACCAAAAGGAGAGATCAATCTAAAGCTCGGATTGAAAGGTTTTTTCATAACCATTTTTTCTAACCTAGAGGATCTAGAGCATGTTGTGGATCATGGTCCATGCAAGCCTATTCATGCGCTATTGGAAAGACAACTTCAGTCTTGAGCAACAATGGAGCAAGAATATGTCTAAGAAGTTTTGATTTGGGTAAGACTATAATCTCTCCCCAAGGATACTAGGAGGAAGAAACCCTTTATGGGCATTGAAAGCAATTTGAGAAAAAGAAACCCTTTATGGGCATCGAAAGCAATTTGAGAAAATATATTAAAATCTTGGAGGCAACCAAACTAGGCAGATACACGTCCTTTTCTCAAATTTGAATAAACATAAATGTCTCGAAACCCCTTCCATACTCTATCTATCTTAGCTTTCAAGACATTGAGTGGATTAAAACCTTGGATCATGAGCACACTTCCTTCAAATGCAGAAGTGCCACGAGCATGGCCATCTCTACTATGATTTCCCCTTAGTAAAAATCATCCAACTCGATGTTCCCTTCTTGCAAGCTAACCCAAAGGGATTCTCCATTGTTTCACACAGAAAGAAAGGCCCTCGGAAGCCAAAACCCCCCTCCCCCAATTCAATCAAGAGTCCATCCAAATTGGTTTGAAGCTTGGGAAGACGTGGAAATGACTTTTGAAGATAAGGGTTCTCTAGATCTAGAAGGAACGCACATTATCAAGCATCACCTCTCGATGGATCCAACAAAAAGAAGGAAGATCGATGCAACAGAGGGCAATGCTAGGGGGGGGGGGAGGATTAGGTGGAGTTTTAGATGATAACACCTTATAGAGCACTATAGAGGAAAAAAATAGAGGTGATCTCCAAACCATTCCATCTTCTTAGATTATAATTGTCAAAAAAGCACTTCAAGAAGCTACATCCAAAGAAACTACATAGGCTCATCCTTTAGACTCTTCCCAAAGCCTTTGTGGAGTCCATTCAGGAAGAGCATTCCCACCTCCCTTGGAAAATAGGAAAGACACAAAAAGGGGCCACAAAACCAACAAGCAAAAAGTGGTTGAATTAAAGGAGCATATCATTGCCTTAAGTAATCATTATTATCTATGTTGGATTGGATTTAGTCCCTCTATTCATCTCAATAAAGTTTTTCATGGAAATTATCTCTTGAAATATTAGATGTTTATGTGGGAAGAGTAAACAATGTACTCTTTGATCAAAGATTCAACAAGAATCTCCTTCAGTATTCATGTTTCAGGATACCAAATGCTCATTAGATCTCATCTCAAATATCGTCTGCTTCTACTAGAAAGGTAGTCAACATATTGTGTTTGATGTTAAAGGTTTGGCTGGTGGCATTGCCATTCTCTTGAACCCAACCCTCACTCATCTCTCTAATTTCTTCTCCACTATCTTCTCTTTTTCAACCCCCTTTCATTTTCTTTCCTCAGATTCATGTGGAATCCTCACAAATGTCTATGGCCCCCCTACTCCAGTTGCAAAGCTAAAATTATTTGACTCTCTTAGTCTAATCTGCAATCTCTCTCAACACTCCCATTGTATTTTGGGAGGTGACTTCAATATGATAACCTCACCTCTAGAAAAAAGAGGAGGGATTTAATGCCTAAATTTTGTAAGAAAAGCCATCAAATCTCTTATCCCAACCATTGGTATGGTTTACATTGAGCTCAAAAATGGCAAGCACACTTGGAACAATAAGCACAAAGGCTCCCACTAGATTACTTCCTATCATGGATAGGTTTATGGTATCTTCTCCTTTGGTAGGAATAAGCCTATCCATTGAATCAAACATCCTTCCAGGGGAAAGATTAGACCACTAGCCCATTAGTCTTAATATAGATCTTGCAGATAATCCTCGTAACAAACCCATTCAATTCGAAATTTCGAGATAGATCACCGAGAGTTAATGGAATCGCTAACCAACCGGTGGAAAGAATCTCCTTGGCACTTTGGATCCAAAATTTAACAGCTACACCACCCTCTAAAATATATCAAATGAAAATTCAAGAAGCAAAACAAATAAGTCTTTGGTAACATCTTCGAAGCATGATTACAAATAGAGGAAGACATGAATCAACTTCAACAAGAAGCCATGAATTAGGGATATTTGGAGGACCTCCTTAAAAAGGAAAAGTAGCTACAAGTAAACATCAATCAAAGGATGGCACAAAAAGAAAATTTATGGAGACAAAATTCTCGAATTTGATGGATTAAAGATGAAGAAACGAACACCAAAATTTTCCATGAATCGATGATTCAATATATTCATCACAATAGAATATCCCACCTCCAAACTTATCAGGGTCAGAATCTCATTAGGCATGAATACATTGAAGCAAAATTACTCTCCTATTATCACTGCCTTCTGTTTGAGGTAAACAAAGAAGTTACTATGGATAAAATAATGCATAGCATCCCCACTATGGTCACCAATGAACATAATGAAATCCTTATGAGGCCAATCTCTATAGAAAAATTATGAGCATGTTGAAAAGGAATTCTCTAAGCCCATATGGTTTCATGACTAACTTCTATCATGATTTCTCGAATATTGTGCAACATGATGTTTGGGAAGTAGTGGAAACTTCTAGATCTTGTCTAATCGTCTTTCCTAACTTCAGTGTTACCTTTCTCACACTCATATCTTAATAGGATAACCCTTTAATCTTGGGTAAATTTTGTCCCATCTCCCTTTACAATGTCATCTTTAAAATTATCACCAAATTTATTGCTAATAAGCTAAATTATCCAATTCTTCCTTAATTGATTTTAGAAAATCAATCAAGATATGTTGAAGGTTTCCAAATCCCAGATGGGATCATCTTGGCTCATAAAACCATCCACACTCTTAAGACATCTAAGAAGTTGGGAATACTCATCAAGTTATACCTTTCCAAATCCTTTTAAAAACATCTCTTGGCACTCCATTGAACACTCTCTCCTTGCATTTGGCTTCTCACCCCTCTGGGTTGGATGGATCTTGGAACTAACCTTTTCATATTTTTTCCATTATGGTCAATGGATCTCCATTAGTAATTTTTTCCCCCACCAGAGGTTTGGGGAAAGGATATCCTCTCTCCTTGTCCATCTTCGTTCTTATGGTTGAGGGGATTGACAAAGTGCTTAAAATTGTTGTTCAGGAAGGACGTCTCTAGATCGACATTCGTCTAGATAATGATGATCTTGAAACTTATCACCTTTAGTTCATGGATGATAACTTATAGCTTATCTCTTCCACCTATGGGAATCCAAAACCATTAAGGGAATCATTCATACTTTCCTTGAAGATTCAGGGCTTTCTCTTAACATAAACAAGTATGATATTTTCTTCTTCCAAACTATGCTTGCACTCCAACTGAGAATCTCCCATCTGCTCCATTTCCATCGCACCTCGCTTCCTTCCAAGTATATGAGAGCGCATCTCTTTGACTATGTTATCCATCATCCTACTTGGGTTAACCTTTTATCCAAGCTGGAAAACTGTCTTTTTGGTTGGGATTTTTTATCCCTTAACCTGGTTGGACATCTAACTCTCTTAAATTATATTCTTCGCAGTATGAATTCCTACCCTCTTAAATTCTCTTAAATTCTATTCTATTCTTCGCAGTATGAATTCCTACCCATTTTTGTTGGTCCCGAGTCTCTTCTCAATTAAATATGAAGCCTAATATGCCCTTTGTTGTGGGGTGGTTCCAAAGGGAAGAGTCACAAATGGGCCCTAGTTGCTTGGAACAAAGTTTGTTTCCCCAATTGCAAGTTGATCTTAGTGTTCAGGATCCTGAGATTAAAAACAAAACCTAGAACTCAAAAAATTAGTGGAGATGGCTTACCAATCCCTCCACCTTGTGGGCTCAAATTTGGAAAAGAAAATACAACCCTAATACGGACCATATAGGCCACATTTGGCTCCAAGGAAGTAGCCCATGATCACTCATTTGGTATGCATCTTAGAAAAATCTATCCCTAATTCAACATCATGCTTTTTGGGAAATTTGAAATGGGAATATGGCTCTTTTCTAGGAAGTCGCTTGGAAACAATGTCCCAAACTCATCAATTACCCCAATAGTGATCTCTTTAGCTTGGATACTCACACCATTAATGACATGCTGGTCTCCCATTTTTAGAATCCTTTGGAGAATACCATTCAATGTCACACTTTAGTGGGAAAAGGGCCTCTAGCCTAATCCCTTACCGTGTTTTTTCTGAGATGAATTTTGGAGGGGCTTTCAAGCCTAAATAATCTCTATTCATAATGTTCAATATATTCTTCACTGGGTCTATTGAAATTGAGGCATTTTCAACATCAAAGAAGCTTATTCCTTTTTGTCTAATCACAGTAGTGGTCTAGGTTAATGAATATGGAAACAAATATGGACCGATAATTTATTGCCAAAAGTATCAACTTTTCTTTTGCTGGTGGATTGGGGTAAGATCCTCACCTAGGACCATCTCATCAAACACAATTTCGAGGCGCCCTCCAAACGTGTTCTCTATGGGAGCTTCTCTAAAAATCTTAAACATCTCTTCAACTCTTGCGGCTTCATTAATTCTCTTTGGGAAAAGGGAGATACCATTTTCAAACAACAACATCATATCATGGGTTAAAATAAAGAAAACATTATCAGTTGGAGTACTCAGATTTATGATAATGATATTGTAAACCACATTTAGAAGCTCTTACTAGGATTCCTTATGTGGGAATCATGGAAGGAACATAACAGAAGCATATTTAGAGACTACTCCCTTCAATCTTCTCAAGTTTGCAAAAATATCATCTATGACATTCATGAATCTGTTCTCCTCAATACAAGGAACACAAATGATTAGAGAGGCAAGTATGAGGACAATCTCATCCTTCAGGTATGGGGAATTTCACACCCTTCGACTGCACCCTCTCTTTTTTTTTCCCCTGTGATCCTTAACAAATCCTACTTCTTGGTCTCCTCCAAACCCTGGTTTTATTAATATCAACTTTGATGGGGAAAGAAAAGGAACCTAGGTCCCACGAATTACTATGGTGGTGGTTTGCAGGATAACTTAAGGAAAATTCTTTAAATCTTTATTTTTTAGGTGGGTATCGATAGTAATAATGTTGCAGAGATCTCTGCAGTGGCTTGAGCTATCCAAATTTCCATCCATAAGGGTTATAATAAGCTCATTATGAAAGGTGACTCCAAATTAATGATCCAAATCCTCACCAAAATTCTGAATGGATATATTGTCAACAAAGTTTCTCCTATATGGAGACTGGATTCTAAACTTGAGGGGATATATGTAATGTTAACCAAAGAAATGGCCATTATCCATCACCATGCCTGGAGGGAAGCCAATAAGATTTACAACAAAATCACCAACTTTGGAGTTGATATGGATCTAAATGACTTCAATAGAAGCTATCTTCAACCACATAGACTCAAGGAATCCTAAACTCAAATCAATCAACAAAATTTGATACACCATGTGGGGTGTTATCATGATCATTTCCTTATGGAATGATCATGGTAAGAACATGGGGTAGTTCAACATGACAACCACCTGTGGGGTGGTTTGTCTACATATAAAAAAGACAATATGGATTAATCTCTACAACAATCATGGGAGGGTTCGACAAGCACACCTCACTCGTGAAAATCATCTACTTTTTGTGTGGTCATTGTCTATATCTAATTGAAATCATCCATGAATTCATGGTTCTTGCAACTATCTTCCATGGCTATACTACTCTTGATTCAAAAATGATTTGGCTTGTGGTCATGCTTTGCAAAGGAAACTGTTATTTTATCTCTCGTCTTCATTACCTCCTGCAATGGATCTTTCTCAGCTCATTATCCATTCTCCACATAGCCCTTTCTCTCTATGGACTCGCCTCATATATCCTTTCTCTTAGTTCAATCTCGCCCCAACCATGGTTCACTCTAAGTACATTGACCATAAAACCACTAGTAGCCCTCGATGATCCTAGATGCCCAGAGTCATTCGTAGTCAAGAGAGATCCTGGGCCTACTATGTCGATATGGTTCATCCATTTGCTTGAAGCCACATTCATAGTATGAAAACCAAGATTCAGAAGCACATTTGAAATCACGCTTCAGATAAACTTATTAATGAGCTAGGAAATTTTGTAGATGACATAGGTTGAACCTACACAAGAGAAACAAGATACACCAAAACTCTTGGTCTCCTATACTATATCAAGATGTTTCTTGGTCAATATCTGACAAACTACACATAAGGATGATTACAGGACAATCCTCGTGGTATGACTTTGGAAGCATGCATGGATTACATGAAGGGATGGATCTGTTGATTGACTTAGGCACAAATGGACTCGAATGTGCATCTCGATTCCAAGATAAATGCCCTTACTTGCGAATTGACTTGTAATACTTTCATCCAAGCTTCGCAGAACAACAATGACTCCCAACCAATCTTTCGTTACTAGCCTCATCTTTATCAGCCAAGTGAATCTTCAGGAGCCAAGCAGGAACATCCAAATCCAGGTGTTGAGCAATTCAACTCTTCCCTTATCTTTATCTTGAATGATGAACAACCTTGCTAGGATCCCTATGCTTTCAATATTTTATTTTTGTTCTATCGAAAGTTAAGTATAGTCCAGTATGGTTTTTTGTGGCCATAACCCCCCGCTAGTGGGAGACCACTTTATGACATAATATCTAGACTCATAGCTTCCCCTTGAATGTTTCTAGATAATTGGATTTATATCTCTCTTTGGTATTGTGGTTTTCTTATGAATCTAGTAGATATTAGGATCTAGCTTTCAACAAACTCTTGACAGTTACTCTTTGTATATTTTTTGGGTTTTAATAGATTTGAATTTATATAAATATATATAAATATATATAAAGCTCATATTTTATTTTCAAGCAATCCCATGTGGACCCCAAGACCCCTCAAATAATTTTTTCCTTAATTTACATTTATGATGCCCCTCCTAAATTAAACTCACATTTAATTTATTACTATTTCAAATTTATTTTTTTTCTTTTGAATAAAATATTACACTTTTTAAAATGTCAACTCTTGGTCTCACCCCCACCCGATTGACAATTACCATTATGGCCCCCAATTTCAAATAAATATGATGTGTATAACAAATATTGAATGGTTGTACGAGGTTAGCAAGTTTCACTTCTCATAGCATGGAACTGTGTATCGACATACTTAAAATTCTATGTCCATGAATGCCAATAGTGTATCAACACAGTTAAAAATATTGGCATTTTAAAATATTTGGGAAAGTTGTCGATGGAATTTTGAGACTATTTCAGAACTTATAAATCAATAGTTCAAAAAAATGTCAAAAGTGTGATCGACTAGATTTTAAATCTTTGAAACCAAATATTTTAGCAAATAGTCGATAGTGTTAGAAAACAGGACTGCAGAGCAATAACAATTATACAGTTAAATCATTAAACAAGATGCAAAACACATTTAACACATTACAGAGAGACACAGATATAATGTGGTTCACCCAAAAGATGGGCTACATCCACACAGAAATTGTCAGTCCTTTTATTACTGTCCAGAAAGATGAAGGGATACAACCTGCAGCAACCCTGCTACACTTCCTCTTCACACTCTCACAGTTTCTCTCACACAATCACAAAGATTGTTTACAGTGCTACAATACAATACACAACCATATTACAATGCTTTCTTTTATAGGGGAAATACCATGGGAAAATACTACGGGTCACCCAATACCATGGGTCCGCAAAACTGTTGGCCAACACATTATCCCAAAAAATTCCTTCGGGGGCTTTGCCCCCGAACCCATGTTGGCCCCCGCAAACCCCGGCTGGGATGAGTGTACAGTAAACCTGGGGTACAAACACAACTTCTCAATAATATATATCGAAGATCAATCTCCACAAACAACAGGTAGTGTTATCAATGCCTTTTAAAAACTCAAAAACGAACCTTGGGTTTTTTAAATCTTTGAAAAAGTTTTCAACATTTTATTAGGACTATTTCAAAAATTATAAACCGATCTTTCAAAAACATGCCAAAAGTGTGATCGATGATATTTTAAAACTTTGAAACCAAATCTTCTAGCAAACCGTCGATAATGACATTATCGATTCCTTCTAAAAACTCAAAAATATCTTGGCATTTTAAAATCTTTGAGAATGTTGTTGTTGTAATATACCAAATCACATAGGAATTCATGAAGATACCAACATTAAATACACACATATTCATCCATCAAGAATACAATAGAATTGGGAGAAATGTTCGGCCATATTATGCATTCATTGTCATAATATTATACAATATATGGATAGGTTCGAGCAGTTATACCTGCTTCAACTAATCTAATTTAGGATTGTACTTAGGATTGTACTAGTACATTACATTAGAGTATAATGACAAAAATGAGGGTCCAAAATGTTCCTTCAACATATCCCCCACCCAAAAACTCTTCTTCATCTTGAAGAGAACAATAATGTGCAGCAACATCCTTGACTGTAATGTCCTCTTCTACTTAGGCATTAAGGACCGACCCTCTAACCTATGTGATTCTTGTAGGTTCGAGCGGGTACTGACAGTCAAGGAATCAGCCAAAGACTGATGCCATATACAGAAGATCTAGGGCATCAATATTATATCACCATTGGGTCGAAGAGGGACACCAGAGCCAAAGGCCACCTGCATGCATGACATCTTAGCATTATTTAATGATGCATGCACTTGATTAAGTCTCCATGTGCATGCATGCAAGTCAACTGCAAATTAGAAGTTAAAGTGACCTAATTAGGTCAAAAGTTAGGGTTTTTGCAGTTGAAAGTTATAAAAGAAAGATAAAGTGAATAGAGAAGGGACTTATGTGATTATTTATTTGTGGAGTCGAATTGGAGAGCTCGATGAGCTAAGTTGGGGTTGAGTGCATGCTCAGATAACTGGTGTATTTCAACAACGAAATCTATCTTCCCTAGTTCATCATCAAGTTGGATCATCCAGGTTCAGCACTAGTTCATCGTCAGGTTACATTCAGCAGTTATTTTGGGAGGTTAATTATTCATCCAACCGGAGAGTTCCACCATCATATCGTGGTACCATGGTCAAAGACAAAGCAATTCATTTTCTTATCTACATGCGTCAGAACTTCCGCGTGATACTTCTATTCATCTCAGAGAACCTTCATTACCCTTCCCCTGAAAGAAGGGTCATTCAGCTTGAGTATCAAGCAAGTTATCAACAGTGCCCCCTTTCTGGAAAACGGTGTTCTACATGGGAGAATTGATTTGAGGAGGACATTCACATTTTGGGTTATTGAGCCGCCGTTTCTTCTGCATGTTGCTTCCATAATTTTCAGAGGGGTACTATAACCCTATTGCACCTCATTCGGGCCTTCAGCAGCGGCTTATTTATTATTTCGGAGCATCTACAGCTTGAGAGGAGGGCGCATTCACCTGTGGAGGACGATTTGGTTTATCTCCCTATTCCTTTGTCAGAATCCTTTCATGCGGGGACCATCCTCTTCACCGTCAACAGATCTATATACTGGTATGTACATGCATTGACTTCTCCTATTTTATAGCATCTTAGTATTTTCTAGGGCACAGATATGCATGCAAATATCGAGGTTTGCTTTCCTATTTTATTGAGGCATAAGTCTATTAGCCATCTACAGTACACACATAAAAAGAAAAATACCATTTTGGGATATTACAGTGGTATCAAAGCTATTTTCCTTGCTAGATGTGGGCATGCAAAAATTATAAATGAATTCAGGAGACCCATACAACATTACTCACAGGAGACAGAAATATAGAGACAGAAGAAGAGGAGTTAGAGGACACAGATTTGGGGAACAAAGAGTATCAGTTTGAAAAAGGAAAATAAAAAATGGCCGATGATGATAAAAAAACTTTCAATAGTCTCATATCAGCCATAAAAGAACTCACTACTGTGCAAAAAGAAATGATGAGCACCTTCAGGAAAATGATTGAGAAGAATGGGCCCACCCCACATAGTCTCTTATTTCCCAACAGTGATAGGGTATCCACTAGCAGTAGTAGGGAGCACTTACATACCAACATGCAAATCCATCCCCATATATACAATCCTTTCCGACCTACCATGACTCAATTCTTAGATAGTCCAACTGCAATGCCTCTAGCACAAGCAGAACCAAAAGAACCCATGAGTGCCTATCTGAGAGAATATAGAGCTTTAGGAGAGGACTTCCATTCATCCATGACCTTCACTAACTTCTTCCACTTTAAAATTAAGAACAAACCCAAAGCTTACTATAGGCCATTCACCCAGAACTATGAGTTACAGCGCACCGTAGGGAAACTGACTATCCCTACCTTTGAGGGCACCTGGGGTGGCCTAGCCAGGAATTGGGTGCAGAAGTTGAATACATACTTCCAGCTCAACCCCATGATTGAGACAAATGCCATTAAATTGGCTACTTTGCATTTGGACAAAGAAGCACATGAGTGGTGGTACCACGGGTTAGTGACATTGGGTCACAACACCATCACCTCATACCCAGATTTTACACAGAGGCTCATTGAGCGGTTTGATCGGAAGGATCTAGAGGTACACTTTAGGGATCTGGCACAGCTCAAGTAGACAAGTAGTGCAGATGCATTTATTTCTAAGTTTCAAAGGATAGCAATCATGGTCACATATATATAAGAGAGCAGGTTGATTATGTTGTTCACTGAGGCTCTCACTGAACCCTTATGGGGATGGGTCAAGTCTTGTAGGCCCACCACCCTAGCAGATGCCATCAAATGGGCTAGAGACTTGCAAGATGCAGTGCCCAAAAATAGGTTTCCTCCCAGGACCAATTTTCCTATTAAAGATAAAGAAAGGAAACCCTTCCAGAAAGACTGGCCCAAGAAACACTGGATGGACAATGATACCCAACATGACCTTAGAAGAAAAAAATTATGTTTCACTTTCCAGGAACCATGGATACCAAGTCACAGATGTTCAGGAAAAGGAAAGGCCTACTACATAGAGGCTTATTCCAACAGTGAGGAAGAATAGGATTACCAGGATCAAGAGCAAGAAGAGACAACAGAGACAATTGCTAAGGGATAGGCCTCAGGAGGTACCATTGCTACCATGACAGGGGTTCCTAGATTCCACACTCTTTGGATTAGAGGTACCATACAAGGCCATAGAGTGGGAGTACTGATAGATGGTGGGGCATCCTAGAACTTTATTGATGCTGCATGGGTTAAAAAGAGAGACATTCAGACTGAGAGCTTTGATGGGTCTTCGGTAGCAGCAGGAAGTCACACCATGGAGTGTAGTCTGAGGATTTTGTTGAGGCCTAGAAATTTGTAGGTAACAACAGCAAGGGATTCTCCCCAGTCAACATTCCCAACCATCCCGTGACTATTTGGTGTAGGGAATCCGTCCGGTTTGCGGTCCGGCTACCGTAGGTCAAGAAACAAAAACAAAGGTTTTTTACCGGTTGCAGCCCGGTCCATCGTATATGTTTTTGTATATTTGACTTTAAGTATGATATGCAAGTGCCTATCTAAGATGCAGATTGATAAAGAATGCAAGGAGTGGTCACAATGTAATGCGTAGGTTCTTACCTCTCGTCTTAGACTCTCTCACATCTAATCACACACAACTAGAAAAACAACACTAACTGAGCTGTCCCTAGGGAGCAAGATATTAATTCATGAGTAATGTAATACTGTTCACATGTTACGATAAATCACAAATAGCTGTTCTTAGAATCAAAACACATAAACATGAATAAATATATACACGACAAGATAGCTCGTCAACCGTTAAAACCTCCATTACTCATAGTGGAAATTATCACAGAATAAACTAGAGAACATTCAGATAAGAACATAGGTTCAAAAAGTTAGAACGCTCTCACAGTTAATGAAACACAGTTGAAAACGAAATAGTTCCCCTTCAACATTGTTCATTTTATCACATTCGAACATTCCATACATCACCTTCTCCAACAGGCAAAATTTGTAATTTATTATTGTAAAACGAAGCAGTTCCTCTTACAACAAGTGGTTCACAAGTTTCTCCAGGGAAAAATCCCCTCTTCCCTCTAACTTTCCTATATTTAAACAAATAGCAAAAACCCTTGGGCTGCCCCTCCCGGGTGACCTTTCGGCTCCCCAAACCGTTTAATCTCACAATTTTGTCCCTTTATGAGTGCTCATGATTCATACAAATGTTACATTTCATATTTATGATTTAAGAGCATTTTTATGAAAAAGGGACCAGCTTGGTAACTGTCGAACTTTTCCAAGCCTGGGCCTCTGCCTCTATTTATTTTGCTCATTAATCCGTTGGTCTCTTGCTAGATCCCGTTGAGCTTAAACCCGACTTTCTTCTTCTTGTCCCTATTTCTGCTTCTTCAGTTTTCTTTTCTTTAGATGGCTCCCTTCTGCTTTGTCCTTTAGATACACCTTCTCTACAACAGCGATCATCAAACTGGATCTGAACATTCTTCTAAATCCGACTGCAGTTAAAACGAGAAATACAACGTTTAGGCGGACTGCATTTGCAACATCTAACTTCGATAAATGTAAACTATACTACCAATAAGAATCATCATCAAATGTGAGACCCTTCCCTACGCTCTTGTCGCTAAAACCTTAAAATGATAGAATATGAAACCTCCGCCATCCATAAGATACGGTAAAAACCTACACAGAACAGGTGGGAAAAACCTTCACCGGCGGGAAAAAACACTAAAGCATCGGCAAGATAGTTTAAGTAACAGCTGCAACGGAGGGCTTCAGAAGGAGAATGAGTTCCGCGAGACCATTAAGTCTATCGGCGTCGGAAAGACTAAATGCTAAAGCATCAGGCGGAAAAACTCCTTGTCGGCGAACGGAACGACATAAACGTCGGGTGGTTAGCGCATTACGCAGCCGCAATGGCATAAAACGGAAAGACTACGGGCTCCATGGCAAATAAAACATATCGACGAAACCCGTAACAAAACATCGATGAGTGGAGCAGTTATATGGCGGACATTTAGTTCGCTCAGGAGCCACAATGGTGGAAAGCAAATCAGGATACAGCCTTTGATCAAAGTCATAAAACTTTTTGGTATGGCGCAGAAACATCATGAAACGTTAAGTGTTCGAAAAATATTAAGGTTGTGCAGCAATCTAAAAGTTGGTCTCATCTTCAAAACAGCGGCGTCATAGAGATCAAAACCCCGACTCAAACTTCAACCAACCTCCGACAGCGCAAAGCAAGTCAAAATAATAACATCAAAACATCAGAAAAGTCAAAGCTATCCGTCAGAACATTCATCGTTCAGCTTCCGCAACGGAGGCTCCGTAGGGAAATATGGCTCCGATGAAAAAGTTTGTTTAAATGACCTCCGAACAACCAAACTAAAAATGTTAAGTTCCAAAAGACTTTCGGCTCGGCAGCGATGAAAAAGTTTTTTCCACCTCCGAAACAGCGGCAAAAACGAGAAATAGACTTCCGATATCAAAGAAATAAATCACAGATCAAAGGACAACATTTTCAGATCAAACTTTAAACTCTACGACCCAAAGCATTCGCAGACACAAGCAATTTTCCGAAAAGCATGAAAATAGTTGACCTAAAAACAATCAAAACTTGTAGCAGAGGGAAAACAAAAACAGAGTTCATGGATCCAAACCATTTTAGGCAAGATAAAAATTAAGAGGAGGGTCCAAAATTTCAAAAATTTGGGAAAACAGTTGCAACTGCAAGAATTGGTGACTGCCTGGTGAACCTATATCTTTGGACAATTTCTTCCTTAAGTAATATACTAATTAACAATAAAACCAACATGTTGAATTCTTCTAGTTGTTTGGATTTCCCAAATGGTAAATCTATATACCTTTAATCATTGATGATAGTCCAATTTAGCAAAATGGAACCCAATATTTCAAAGTCAAGATAACTCTTTTGAGGCCAAGAAGATGAGTTTCATTTTTTACCTCTGTCTTTAGGTAGCTTCCAGCTCGGACACCACAGGATTGTAACATATGGTAAACAGAAATATTCATTTGTTCCTCATTCCCATGCCATTTTGCACTTTTTTTGTGCTTTTAGACTTTTTGTCCTTTATTAGTCCTCCTGCATGCCTTTCTTTCTGAATTTTTTATTCAGGCTCCTCTATCCATAGTGTCCTTTTGTGTGAGAGATGCATTTGACTTTCAGCTCACGGACGGAGAAGAACTTTGGCAATTTTGTACTTAAATGATTCTGCACTTTGTTTTGGGACCTATTGCTTTCTTAGGAGTTTTTTACTCTTATCTGCGTTTTAGCTTTCAATTCTTGGCATGGGATCATTTATATATAATATATTGTTTACCCTGCTTCCTTTCCGTGGGTCTTTTGCTGTCACCCCCTAGGACATTTTACATGTGAGATGGATGGAGCCTCGAAAGAGTATTCCAGACTTTTGATCCTGAGTTATTTTACAAGGATTAAGTAGGACTTCAATGTGTTCATAGCCATTTAGGAAAACTGTTAAACTATAAGAAATTCTTTCAGATAAAACAATAGTACACAATCTTATAATCAAGGATTTTAGTTAATCCAAAATTCGGATGCTCTCCATGCAACCAAAATTTTGCCTCTTTTATTGAAATCAACCAAAATCCAACTAAAACCAACAGAAATAAAATAAATCAAAAATAAATCAACAAAGCAAATTATTTATCTACAAAAAAAAAGAACAAAAACAAAAGCTCAGGAAAAACAAGGTTTGAGAACTAAATCATTTATTGGTAAGTTCTCTTCCCACCCATGTAAATTTTGCAATTTATAGGTTGAGGGGCCAAGTTTTGCCGCAATCTGGAAAGGGCCTACCCATAAATGTTGAAATTTCATGTGTTTTCCTTTCTCATCATGGGGGTGGTCCCATTTGAGAACCATATCCCCCACCTCAAAATATTTTGTTCTAGCTTTGTGTTTATCAAACCATCTCTTCACTACCCCATGTTGTTGTTTAAAACGTTATCTGGCCCTGGATCTAGATTCCTCTGCCTTCAACAGATTATGTATCCCTATCTGCAAGATTTCATTATCTGATCCTCTGGATTCCTGAGCTATTATGGAAGAGGGTAGCATGATATTGGGGGGTAGAATGGCCTCTTTTCCATAAACAAGGGTATACGGGGACACACCTAACGAAGTCTTGGGGGTGACCCTATCATCCCAAAGAGAATTTTATAATGCTGAGTTCCAACTCCTCTGATTTTCTATCACCGTCTTTTTTAAAATCCTAATCAGATTCTTGTTCGTAGATTCAACCAAACCATTTGCTTGTGGATAGAAATTTGTAGAGTAATGCAACTTAATTATTTTCTCATGAGAGAATGCAGTTAATCTAATCGAGGAAAAGTAAGTAGCATTATCGAAAACTAATGAAATTGGAACTCCAAACCTGGTCATAATATGATCTTGCAAGAAATCCATGACCGCATCTTCATTTACTTTACGCAATGGAATGGCTTCGACCCAACGAGTGAAGTAGTTGGTTGCCGTCAGAATATATTTGTGTTACAAGGAAGAATTTGGATTTATCTCTCCAATGATGTCCATCCCCCACTGCTAAAAAGGTTTTGTTATCATTACAGGATTTAATGGTCCTGCTACTTTAACTTGTCTTCCACCACACCTTTGGCAGATGTCGCACTTTCTGACATGGGCATATGCATCTTTGAACAGTGTGGGCCAATAGTATCCAGCTCTGAGAATTTTATGTGTTGTTGTATCTCCGGAGAAATGTCCTCCAGCAGGCCCATCATGTAAGTCTATCATTACTTTCTTCGCATCTTCTTTCTCTAAGCATCTAAGAAGAACTCCATCATAATTCTTTCTGAATAATATTCCTTCAACAATCTGATATGAGGCTGATTTAAGACGCAGTGCTCTTATTTGCTTAGAATTCCAATGTTCCGGTAACAATCCTGCCTGAAGGTAATGCATAAGGTCTCGATACCAGGAGTCCGAAGCTGTGAAAAGAGGACATGCATCCATCAAATGTAACTCAGCTTCATCTTCCCAGTCATGTTCTTCATTGTCTTTACTTTCAGTCATCAGTTTGCACAATCCCTGCCCTTTAACTATGGAGGCTGGCTTGAATTCGAGGCCATTTTCCTGTAGAGCTGTTACCCAGTTTCCTCTTCTTTCTCCTAACTCTTTTTGTACGAAAAGAGACCTCACAGCTGGGTGTGGAACGATTACCTTTGTCCGGTTCTTAAGTATGTATGGCCTGAATTGTTTTACCACTTTGAACACGGCATAAGCTTTTTTATCCATGGGGCTGGGTAATTCAATTTGGCCACTTGCAGACCGGTGCTCATAAATGATATGGGGAACTCATCTCCCCCATCTTCCTTCTGGGTAAGCACAACTGCTAGTGAATCATCAGATGCGAAAGTCTACAAAATAAAATATTTCTCAAAATCCGAACTTTTGAGGGAGGGTGCGTGCGCAACAGATGTTTTAATTTTACTAAACGCGTTCTTCTCTACATCAGTCCACTTGAATTGTACACTTTGCTTTACCATTTGCTGCAAAGGTTTAACAATTTGAGCGAAATCTGGCACAAACCTTCGCACGAAATTTATTGTCCCCATAAATGATTGCATGACCTTTTTATTATGGGGTAGAGGAATCTATTCGATAGCTTTGATCCTCTCTGGGTCTATGGAGATCCCTTTCTTGGAAACCACGTGACCCAACAACTTACCTTCTGTAACGGCAAACACACACTTCTTGGGGTTTAGTGAGATACCATATTTTCGGCAGCATTCAAAAATCTGTTTTAGATGAAATGTGTGTTCCTCTCTTTTCTTTGAGAATATCGTGATGTCATCGAGGTATACTACAGCACTGTGGCCAATCAAACCGCGGAAAGCTATGTCCATAGCCCTCTGGAAAGTAGCTCCAGCATTTATGAGTCCAAAGCGCATCCTTCTGTAAGAAAAAGTTCCCCACCTGGTTCTGAATGTCATTTTAAGTTTGTCTTCTTCGGCTACTAATACTTGATTGTAGCTTGAGAATCCATCTAATAAAGAGAATAGTTCAGAACTCGAAACCATTTGCAATATCTGCTCCATGGGTGGAATAGGATAATTGTCTTTATCTGAAGCGCGATTTAAGTTTATGAAATCCACACATAGCCTAATTTCTCCGGATTTCTTCCTTACCGGTACCAGATTTGAAACCCATTCCGAGTGTCTAACCTTGAAGATAATTCTAGCATCCAATAGTTTCTTAACTTCATTCTGGATTAAAGGTTCTAATTTTGGATGCATTTTCCTTAAAGGTTGTTGATAGGGTTTGATTCCAGATCTGATGGGGATAACATGTTGGATAATATTGGTGTCATGTGTCTTCAGGTCTTCATACGTCCAGGCAAAAACATCTTTGTATTGTTTGAAAAGACTGATAAACTTATTCCTTTCACCCGGGGAACAACACTTTCCCAAATTCACATATTTAGGCCCAATTTCAGTCCCCAAATTAATCAACTCGAACTGTAGAGACGAGCTATGAGTCTTCACATTCACTGGTCTTCTAAATTTATCGTTTAAATCAAACATTCGCTCTAAAGTCCTGACTCCTTTAGGAATAAAATTATCAAATTTTAGCTCGGCTTGATGTTCTTCATCATCAATAATCGCCGCTTTGAAGGTCTCGTCATTTGTCAGACATTCTATAATTTTTTGATCATCATCAAAAACTCGTAGATTGGTAATCATATCTGGAACTGAAGGCCTGAAAATCAATTCAACAGAGCATCGATTATTAGAGGGTACAAGCCTCACAGCTGAGGTGGCCAACAAGTCAGCTGCTGCATTCTTAAGTCTTGGAATTGATACAATGTTAAATGCATTAAAACATTTAAGTAAATCCCATACTTCATTTTGATAAGCTTTTAAATGAAGAGAAATGCAATGTATTTGATTTCAAATTTGTTTTACAATTATTTCAGAATCTCCAAGCACTTTCAGATTTTTTGCCTTTAATTCAATTGCTTTTCTTAGTCCCTGAACTAATGCTTCATATTCAGCTGTGTTATTGGTACATTCAAACTCTAACCTACATGAAAGAAAAGGTTTGTTTTTCTTAGGGTCAATCAGGACACAGTTGGCTCCCAACCCCTCTAAAGTTTTAGAACCATCAAAGAAAAGCATCCAAAAATCGCTAACCACTACTGTGCGAGAATTAACATCTACATCTACGGCTAATTCTACTATTTTACAATCAATTTCATCATCCTGTGAAAACCGAAGGAGATTGGGCTGAGCATCTGATGTATTGCTGGCTTCTTCCGCTTGATAGTTTCCCGGTTCTAGTTCAATAAATTAATTTCCCAAAACATAATCCACTGGTTCATTTTTACCTTCGAACTGAGTAACATCGTGTTTCATGTGGGGCTCCCTCAAAAATTTAATTTGATTTGGGCTTCCTTTATATGGTAGCCACAGATGTGACTAGTCCGAGGCAAAATATCCATTTAGCTTTGTCGACCAATCTCTGCTCAAAACAAGTCCATAAGCTTTCGATATGTCAGCCACCACAATATCAATGAATTGACATACCTTATCATTTGAAGATAAGCAAACGTGAACATCCTCCATTTCCCCAATTACCTTCACATTCGTTCTATCCAACTAAACGACCCTCCAGGTAGATGGTTTAGGTTTCCCATTTATCTTTTTGCAGACCGACAACAGCATGACGTTGACTTATGCCCTCGAGTATACTAGGCAGTTATGCACGTTGTGGTTGAAAATTTCAAAAGTAAGGAGAAAAGGTGGAGTCTTACATTTAGGCTTACCTCCCATACTTGCTTCACCAATTTCTTCTTCTTGGGGATGATTGTCAGTGGGAAGCCTCTCCTCTGATACTTCAAGTGCTTTCAATAGTTTTTCTTTCTGCTGCGGTACATTGCACATTTCAAATAATGAGATGTTTGCCTTTACCTTTTTTATATCCTCCACAATGTCATAATCCATCTCACATCCTGTGAGATTCGGTTTAACATTGTTTATCTTTTCTTCATTGGGCTTAGTAGGCGTGTTGATCTATCTAGGATTTTGACTGGTGATGGTAAATTCCATAATTTTATTAGCTGAGGAGTTGTTTTGAAATTTCTTAACATTCTTTTGAAGTCTCTTGATCTTTGGGAGCATAAGACTGCTTTCCTTAATCAATCCCTGGCTTCTCATCGTTACATTTGTTTCCAGGATGCCCCCTTTTCTCAGATCCTTTTCTTCCTCGGTATCAAACAACGATACACAGTCCCATCAACCATGGCCTCATCCTCCTGTTTTTCTGTTGATTTATTGTTGTCTTTCCCTTCTTCATCGTTGTCTTCAGTTAATTTGGAATTCAACAGCTGATTCATGACCAACGTCATTGAATTTATCCATTGGGGACAATTCTTTTCAGAATGGGGTTGTTGGTGGAACGTGCAAAAGTTAGCCATTCCTATCTCCGTTAAGTTCATACATGCAGGGCTGTGCAGAGGGGTTTGGGATTGATTGTTATCTTCCATTTTCTTGTAATAAGGCTTATAGAAATTTTGGGCTTCCTTTTCCTTTTCCAAGCCTATGATTATGTTAGAGAGCTTCTGCATCATCTTTGCCATTCCTTCGAAATCTGGTGATTGCTCCTCTTTAGGCTTAGTAAATAACATAGCTTTCCTCCCAACATTTTTTTCTCCTAACCATTCAGGTTAATCTTCGATGCTTTCTTTTTCATCCTCTACTCTCTCCGCTTCTTCATAAGTCTCTGCTAGCGTAGATTTGGCCTTCATTTTGGCAAACATGGCCAACTCAGGTCCTAGAGCTGAGGTATAATATTCAATCAGAACTTTATCCGAGGGTTTGTCAGCTTCAGAAAAATTCTTAAGATAGGCTGCGAATCTTTGGGTAAAACTATGCACCTTCTCTTTTCTTTCTTTCTTTAAGGCGCACAGTCCTTTCATGAGAGCTGCATGAGTTTTTTGGGTTGCATACTTACTTCTAAAAATCCTTTCAAAGGTATCCCAGTCTGGGATAGAGTTTGCAGGCAAACCGAAATACCATTATGTTGCTACTCCTTTAAGGGTGTGTGGAAACAGTCTACAAACCACATCCTCATGTTCCCCGGCCCTTAATCCTTCTATTGCCAAATAGAAACTTTGCAAATGGTCATCTACTAACATCTTCTCATTTGGATCAAACTTGGGCAGCATCTTTTCAAAAGCTTGAGTTAAATCATGCAATGGAGGTGTCATGTTCAGGGGTGATCTAGCTTTCCAAGCCGGTGGTGGGTTTGGTGGGTTAGGTGGTTGGTTTGCATTTACACATGCCATGAGTCTGGGTGGAGAGTGAGGTGGTGAATGAAAAGGAGTCCGCGTAGGAGAACAGTAAGATGTGTTTGGGCCTACTTGATTCAAAGGCTGAACAAACTCCTGTAATGCTACTTCTACTAACTCTTCCCAATCTCCAACCAACACTGAATCTTCCAAGATGGGACGGTCTTTCTTCTTGTATTCTCTTCGGGGTAAATCAGGGATAATGGGTAATCCTCCAATAATCTTTGCATAAGCCCATGTGTGTCTTATCAGATCATTTACCACTTGGTTGTCCACAGCAAACAAATGTTCTCTATTCTCTTCAAAATTTGGATCAGGAAATAAACTGATTTCAAAACTATCACTGGTGGAGTTATTTCGAGAAAATGGATTTCCCCGGCCAGCCATGCACTGGTGACCCTCCTTCTAGAGCCAGAAACTGTTGAGGCCTGGAAATTCGTAGGTAACAACAGCAAGGGATTTTCCCCAGTCAACATTCCAAACCAGCCCGTGACTATTTGGTGTAGGGAATCTGTCCGGTTTGCGGTCTGGCTACCGTAGGTCAAGAAACAAAAACAAAGGTTTTTTACCGGTTGCGTCTGGGTCCACCGTATATGTTTTTGTATTTTTGACTTTAAGTATGATATGCAAGTGCCTATCTAAGATGCAGATTGATAAAGAATGAGAGGAGTGGTCACAATGTGATGCGCAGGTTCTTACCTCTCGTCTTAGACTCTCTCACATCTAAATCACACACAACTATAAAAACAACACTAACTAAGTTGTCCCTAGGGAACAAGATATTAATTCATGAGTAATGTAATACTGTTCACATGTTAAGATAAATCACATATAGCTGTTCTTAGAATCAAAACACATAAACATGAATAATGATATACACGACAAGATAGCTCATCAACCGTTAAAACCTCCATTACTCATAGTGGAAATTATCACAAAATAAACTAGAGAACATTCATATAAGAACATAGGTTCAGAAATTTAGAACGCTCTCACAGTTAATGAAACACAGTTGAAAACGAAATAGTTCCCCTTCAACATTGTTCATTTTATCACATTCGAACATTCCACATAGCACCTTCTCCAACAGGAAAAATTTGTAATTTATTATTGTAAAATGAAGCAGTTTCTCTTACAACAAGTGGTTCACAAGTTTCTCCAGGGAAAAAGCCCCTCTTCCCTCTAACTTTCCTATATTTAAACAAACAGCAAAAACCCTTGGGCTGCCCCTCCTGGGTGACCTTTCGGCTCCCCAAACCGTTTAATCTCACATTTTTTTCCTTTTGTGAGTGCTCATGATTCATACAAACGTTACATTTCAGATTTATGATTTAAGAGCATTTTTATGAAAAAGGGACCAGCTTGGTAACTACCGAACTTTTCCAAGCCTGGGCCTCTGCCTCTATTTATTTTGCTCATTAATTCGTTGGTCTCTTGCTAGATCCTGTTGAGCTTAAACCCGACTTTCTTCTTCTTTTCCCTATTTCTACTTCTTCAGTTTTCTTTTCTTCAGCTGGCTCCCTTCTGCTTTGTCCTTTAGATACGCCTTCTCTACAACAGCGATCATCAAACAGGATCAGAACATTCTTCTAAATCCGTCTGCAGTTAAAACAAGAAATACAACGTTAAGGCAGACTGCATTTGAAACATCTAACTTCGATAAATGTAAACTATACTACCAATAAGAATCATCATCAAATGTGAGACCCTTCTCTGCGCTCTCGTCGCGAAAACCTTAAAATGATAGAATATGAAACCTCCACCATCCATAAGATAGGGTAAAAACCTACACATAATAGGCGGGAAAAACCTTCATCGGCGGGGAAAAACACTAAAGCATTGGCAGGATAGTTTAAATAACAGCTGCAACGGAGGACTTCAGAAGGACAACGAGTTCCGCGAGACCATTAATTCTATCGGCGTCGGAAATACTAAATGCTAAAGCATCAGGCAGAAAAACTCCTTGTTGTTGAACAGAACGACATAAACGTCGGGTGGTTAGCGCATTACGCAGCCGCAATGGCGGAAGACGGAAAGATTATGGGCTCCGCAACAAATAAAACATATCGGTGAAACCCATAACAAAACATCGACGAGTGGAGCAGTTATATGGCGGACATTTAGTTCACTCGGGAGCCGCAATGGCGGAAAGAAAATCAGGCTACAGCCTTCGATCAAAGTCATAAAACTTTTTGATATGGCGCAGAAACATCATTAAACGTTAAGTGTTCGGAAAATCTTAAGGTTGTGTAGCGGTCTAAAAAGTTGGTCTCATCTTCAAAACAGCGGCGTCATAGAGATCAAAACCCCGACTCAAACTTCAACCAACCTCTGACAGCGCAAATCAAGTCAAAATAATAACATCACGCCATCAAAAAAGTCAAAACTATATGTCATAACATTCATCGTTCAGCTTCTGCAACAGAGGCTCCGTAGGGAAATATGGCTCCGATGCGTTGTTTAAATGACCTCCGAACAACAAAACTAAAAATGTTAAGTTCCAAAAGACTTTTGGCTGGGCAGCAATGAAAAAGTTTGTTCCACCTCTGAAACAGCGGAGAAAACAAGAAATAGACTTTCGATATCAAAGAAAGAAATCACATATCAAAGGACAACATTTTCAGATCGAACTTTAAACTCTACGACCCAAAGCATTCGCAGACACAAGCAATTTTATGAAAAGCATGAAAACAGTTGACCTCAAAATAATCTAAACTTGTAGCAGAGGGAAAACAAAAACAGAGTTCATGGATCCAAACCATTTTAGGCAAGATAAAAATTAAGAGGAGGGTCCAAAATTTCAGAAATTTGGGAAAACAGTTGCAGCTGCAACCAATTCCTAAATTAAAAGTAACGCTTGGGAATTATACAGTGATAGAGACATTCTATGTGGTAGATGTACCTGACATGAATGTGTTATTAGGAGTTCAGTGATTGTATTCCATAGGGAAGTATTCCACAAATTACCAGACCATGGATATGGAGTTTATAGGAGCAGAAGGACAGAAGATAGTATTGAGAGGGATGAATACCTATCCTCCCACAACAATGACATCACACAGGATGGAGGTAGTACTCTGGCAGGGAGATATTGAGTGGGTTGCAGAGTGTATGGTTACCTTTGGGAAACCACCAGATGAGGCCACACAACATCCAACATATACAGAGGCCTTACTGTAGAAGCACAAGGCAGTATTCAGAGACCTTCCAACAGGTCAACCTCCAGATAGGGGATTTGAGCACATTATTGAGTTAGAGGAGGGGACCCAAACAATTATCACCACTCCTTACAGACATCCCAAGAGGTATAAATATGATATAGAGAGTACAATCAAGGAACTACTCAAGCTGGGGTACATCAAACCTAACTCCAGTCCCTTTTCATCTTCAGTAGTGCTAGTGAAGAAAAAAGATGGAACCTTACGCATGTGCATTGATTACAGAGCACTCAATAATAAGACCATAAAGAACATGTATCCCATCCCTAGGATTGATGAGTTGATGGATGAACTACAGGGGGCAAAGTATTTTTCCAAAATTGATCTCTGCTCAGGGTACCATTAGATTCGGGTCAAGGAACAGGATGTTATAAAGACGGCTTTCTGTTGCCACTACAGAAATAATGAATTTCTAGTGATGCCATTTGGGCTCACTAATGCACCAGCTACTTTCCAGTCATACATGAACCATATCTTCAGGACGTAGTTACGTAAATATATTCTAGTATTCTTCGACGACGTATTGATATACAGTCGAACTTGGGAAGAACATTTGATCCATCTTGATGAAGTACTTGGTATTCTACAGGAGAAGTCACTATATTCCAAAATGTCCAAGTGTGAGTTCGGCATGCAGGAGATGTTGTACTTAGGACATGTGATAGGGGCCAATGGGGTCCAGGTGCAGTTAGAGAAGATTCAGGCAATTTTGGATTGGCCTACACCTAAAATTGTGACAGAACTAAGGGGCTTTTTGGGCCTTTGCACCTACTACAGGAGGTATGTCAGTGGATTCTCACAGATGACTGCACCCCTCATAGATCTTACCAAGAAGGGGGAATTCAGTTGGTCAAAGGCAGCACAACAAACATTCGAGAAGAAGGTAATGAGTTCATGCCCAGTATTAGCTTTACCAAACTTTTCTCAATCCTTTGTGTTAGAAAGTTATGCTTCAGGAGAGGGAATTGGGGCAGTTTTGATGCAGAACAACCACCCCATTGCATTTGAGAGAAGTAATCCCAAAGACTATGAGCACCAATATTCGATATATGACAAAGAGATGTTAGCCATCCTCTATGCGCTAACCAATTTTAGGCAATACTTAGTGGGTGCCAAGTTCAAGGTTAAGACAGATCACAACAGCTTGAAATAATTCCTAGAGTAGAAAGAGCTAAACGAGAGACAACAGAAATGGGTAAGCAAAATTCAGGCCTATGACTTTGAGATTGAGTACGTAAAGGGCAAGAGCAATGTAGTGGTCGATGCACTTTCTAGATGACCAGCTACTTTATCCCTTATGAGCATCTCATCAGATTGGAGGTCTCATCTTTTGGTTGAGTACTCCAAAGATAAGTTTGCTTGCGAGCTATTGGATGGACAAATTCAGGATGATAGGTACAGTGTCATTGATGACATCATATACTACAAAAACATAATCTTCTTGGTTCCAGAGTCTCCCCTCAAGAAGAAAAATTTACAGGCATCGCACGATTCACCATTAGCAGGGCATCAGGGGTTTCTCAAGACCTACAGACAAATTAGAGAAAGGTTCTCATGGAAGGGCCTCAAGAAAGATGTGATACAACATGTGAGGGAGTGCAGCTTGTGCCAACAAAAGAAAATAGAGCACATCCACCCGGTTGGTTTACTACATCCCTTACCTATTCCCAAGCAAAAATGGGAGAGCATCTCTATGGACTTCATTACTGGGCTGCCCAAGGTTCAAGGCAGAGACTGCTTGTACGTAGTAGTGGACAGATTGACCAATTTTGCTCACTTCTTTGCCATATCATCAAATTATTCGGCAGCACGGGTAGCAGAACTATTTTTCATAGAGGTATTTAGACTCCACGGGTTACCCAAGACCATTGTCAGTGACAAGGACAGCAAATTCACAGGAGGATTTTGGCAAGAGCTTTTCTTGTTAGTGGGGACTGAATTAGCCATGAGCACAACTTATTATCCACAGAGTGACGAGCAGACAGAGATTGTCAACAAGTGGGTTGAGGGATACATGAGAAATTACGTATCAGGTCAGCAGAGGACATGGATCAAATGGTTACACTTGGGTGAACATTGTTACAACACCACCTACCATATGACCATTAGGATGGCCCCTTTCTAAGACCTGTATGGGTATGACGCTTCCATTTTCGCAGACTGGATATTTGGCCATAGCAGGACCCCCAAGGCCAAAGAGTGGATTCAAGAGGGTCAAGATATCCTCAAGATACTCAGGGAGAACATACAAGCTACTCAGAATCAACAGAATATATATGCGGACAGGCACAGGGTCGAGCACAATTTTGAGGTGGGAGACTTTGTTTATTTATGCCTCCAACCTTACCGACAGTCATCTCTTAAAAAGAAAGGAGTGAAAAAACTCCAACCTTGCTTCTATGGTCCATACAAGATAATTCGAAAGGTTGGAGAGGTAGCATATGAGCTAGAACTACCCCCAGAGAGCAAGATTCACAACGTATTTCATGTCTCCAACCTCAAGAAGGAAGTTGGTCAACAGATTGTTACGTCTTTCAAGATGCCTCCCCTTGATGATGAGGGGCAATTGATTCTAATTTCGGAGCGCATCCTAGAGGTGCAAGAGCAGAAACTGAGGAACATAATCATCAGAGATTACTTGGGTCAGTGGAAAGATCTACCTATAGAGGAGGCCACTTGGGAGGCAGAACAGGTATTACAACACCCAACTTTACAGTTGCTTGAGGACAAGCAAATTCGAGCAGGGAGGACTGTAATGTCCTCTTCTGCTTAGGCATTGAGGACCGAACCACTAACCTATGTGATTCCTGTAGGTTCGAGCAGGTACTGACAATCAAGGAATCAGCCAAAGACTAATGCCATATACAGAAGATCTAGGGCATCAATATTATATCACCATTGGGTTGAAGAGGGCCACCAGAGCTAAAGGCCACCTGCATGCATGACATCTAAGCATTATTTAATGATGCATGCACCCGATTAAGTCTCCATGCGCATGCATGCAAGTCAACTACAAATTAGAAGTTAAAGTGACCTAATTAGTTCAAAAGTTAGGGTTTTCACAGTTGAAAGTTATAAAAGAAAGATAAAGTGAATGGAGAAGGGACTTATGTGATTATTGATTTGTGGAGTCGAATTGGAGAGCCGATGAGCTAAGTTGGGGTTGAGTGCATGCTCAACTAACTGGTGTATTTCAGCAGTGAAATCTATCTCCCCTAATTCATCATTAGATTGGATCATCCAGGTTCATAACTAGTTCATCATCAGGTTACATTCAGCAGTTATTTCCGAAGGTTGATTATTCATCCAACCAGAGAGTTCCACCATCATACCGTGGTACCATGGTCAAAGACAAAGAAATTCATTTTCTTATCAACAGGGGTCATAACTTTTGCATGCTACTTCTATTCATCTCATAGCACCTTCATTACCCTTCCCATGGAAGAAGGGCCGTTCATCTTGAGTATCAAACAAGTTATCAGCAGTGCCCCCTTTCTGGAAGACGTTATTCTGCATGGGCGAATTGATTTGAGGAGGACATTCACGTTTTGGGATATTGAGCCACTATTTCTTTTGCATGCTTCTTCCATCACTATCAAAGGGGTACTATAACCCTATTGCACCTCATTTGGGCCTTCAGCAGTGGCTTATTTATTATTCTGGAGCATCTACAGCTTGAGAGGAGGGCGCATTCACCTGTGGAGGACGATTTGGTTTATCTCCCTATTCCTCTGTCAAAATCCTTGCATGCAGGGACCATCCTCTTCACCATCATCAGATCTATATACTGGAATGTACATGCATTGAATTCTCCTATTTTATAGCATCTCGGTATTTCATAGGGCACGGATCTTAGTAGCAGAAATAGAAGAATTGAAGAGTATGATTAAAGTCATACAAATTGAAAGGGATTAGTCCTTAGACGAAGAGCTAAGCAAACACTATGATCAAGCCATGGAAACAAAAATCCCAAGGGTAAGAGAACCATCTCCTAACCCTAGTTTGGGAATGCTCACTGGTCCAAAGATATTTGTAAGAATCCAGTTCAGCCCAAGTGGATTCAAGCCATATTTCCTAGATTGCATGTTTGATTCTGGGTGCCAGGTGAACCTAGCAAAAGGTTTAGCTCTTCCCCATTTCTACTGGGAAAATACTTCAGATCGTGGTTCAGCCATTCAAGGTACTCCTATTCCATTAGTTTCCAAATCTGAAAACTTCCCAATAAAGCTCAAAGGGACCAATGACACATTGACCTTGTATAGATTAGATGAAATAAATGAAGATTGCATCTTAGGTTCAGAGTTTCTTTCCAGAGTCATTCCATTCTCTGTAGATACTAAAAAGATGATATTCTCTTGTGTGATTAATGTTTGTACAAGAGAACTCCCCATTTTCTTTAATTCTGTTCCAAAATGTTAGTCCATTGTACAAAAGCCTGAGCATAAATCCAGTCCTGCCTAGCTACTAAAAATGGATAGATGTATTGCATTTTTTGATTCCCATAGTGAAAAGGCCCTGGTAGGTATCACTGCCAAACTAGTTAAAGAATGTTGTTCAGAAAGCCCCAATGCTTTCTGTAAAAGGGAAAAGTATTTTGTCTCTCTCCCCTTTGATCCACTCCAGAAGACTAGACCTATGAAGGCCTCGGCTCGACTAGTGTCTCCAACAGAAAGAGAATTTTGCACTGTAGAAATCAAAGATCTCCTAGCCAAGGGATTGATTGAACCATCCAAGAGCCCGTGCACTTGTAGAGCATTTGTGGTTAACAAACATTCTGAAGTCAAGAGAGGAAAGCCGAGGTTAGTTGTAAGCTATAAACCTCTTAATGTTGTGCTTCAAAAGGTTCGTTGTCCTCTACCTGATAAATCAAGTCTCTTGCAAAGAATCACCATCTGTGCAATCTTCAGCAAGTTTGATCTTAAATCAGGATTTTATTAGATTGGTATCAAGGCAGAAGACAGATTCAAAACAGTTTTTGTGGTTCCACATGGTTAGTACCAGTGGAAAGTGTTGCCATTCGGAATTAATAATGCCCCTTCTGAGTTTCAGAAACGCATGGAAGATATCTTCAGAGAGAAGCAATGGGCGCTCGTTTTTATTGATGACATTTTGGTCTGTTCTAAAAACTTGCAAGAACATATAAAGCACTTGCAGATGTTTTATGAACTAGTTTTTAAGCATGGGTTAGTCTTATCAGAAAGCAATATGGAAATCGAGAAAACTGAGATGGAATTTCTCAGATTCAAAATACAGAAAGGACAAGTTGTTCTACAAAAACATGACCTGAGTGTCTTCAGCCAGTTTCCAGATCATATCCTAGACAAAACCCAGTTGTAGATATTTCTAGGAAGTCTCAACTATATCAGACCTTTTTACAGAGGGCAAGCAACAGACATTCACCTGCTCCAACAAAGATTGAAGAAGAATCATGTAAAATGGTTGTCTGAGATGACTTTAGCAGTTTAGGAGATCAAAGCCAAAGTTCTGGATTTGCCTCCTCTCTCCTTGCCACAAGGATCAGGGCAACTGATCGTAGAAACATATGCTTCTTCCCATACTTGGGGTGGAGTTCTTCTTGATGCTCTGGTGGGCAAAGAGCATGTTTGTGGTTATGGTTCGGGATCCTTCAAAGCAGCAGAATTGAACTACCCATCCAGCCACAAAGAAATTCTGGCTGTCAAAAAGACAGTCCAACATTTTATTTTGTTTTTAAATCCAGTAAGATTTATTATAAGGACGGATTTAAAAATAATGCCAGGTATATTTAAAAATGAAAATATGATGGCAGAGAATAGTAGCCGTATTTTGAAATGGTTTATTTGGCTAAGCAATTTTGATTTTGATATTGTATATAAGTTAGGATATCTTAATTGCCTTACTGACATGCTCACCAGGGAGCAATCTGAACAGGCTATACCTTCTCTCTGCATGTTTTCTGCTGGTGCCTCAAGTTCAAGTTCAGGTCATGGCAAAGCACCACTCTGCCAGCCAAGGAATGGCTTATTTTTTAAGCCATGGGACGAATAAATCTCAGAATCAGAATGAAGACAGCTCTTAGACTATGCATCAAGAAATGAGGCCGAAAGATTTCTTGATCTCACTCTCATAAAGCAGATCCAGTATTCCCCATTAAATATTGAGATCATGGAAAGATGGGAAAAAGATGCATATAGAAGTTTTGAGAATGCACAGGATAAACTGAAGAATTACGGTGAACTCTGGATTGACAGAAATGAAGAAGAAGATGGTCCTCTATGGTACATAGACATTGGAGATGGAAACCTGACATGGACTTCTTACCATCTAATTCTCCGATTCTGCAGAGAACAAAGAAAGATTGTCATTTGCGCAGATCCAAATAACCTGCGACATGGTGCTTGGTCCGGATGGACAGAAATTTTATTAGATAAATTCTGTCCAAGGACATATTGGGAGAATCGGCGTGCAAACTTTATCCTGCACATGAAGGCGGACATTGAAGTTGCTGTCAAAGAACACCAATGGTTTAAGTTTTTGCTCCATCATGAAGGAGGACAGTATACCAGATTAGAACATACTGTATTCACCTCTCAGAAATACATCAAAAGGGATGCTCAAGGACAAAGGATTGATTTGAAAGTTTATACAAGACAGATGCCTTTGAACTTACGAGTTCAGTCATACTTTTGGGGTGAGTTTCTATGTGAATCAAATGATCTCTTTCACGGGTCTGACATCGAAAGATGCTTTAGTCCATTCTTGTACCCCCCACCAAAGCTTGAAGATGACCCGCCTACTTTTGAATATTCTCAAATCTATGATTCAGATGTTGAAGATTGGGATTGTCCTTGCGGTGGCCAAGACCTTGATGGACGTAGAATATTCCTTTGTCTGCAAGGTAGAGACCCGTATGACTAGAAAGAAATATGTGGTGGACCCCTAAAGACCGTCGTGGGTCGGGACTGCTCCACTTTGTACTATTTTTTGTTTTAGTCTTTGTCTGTCATGATAATGATTCCAGGTCCCCATATGTCTACGGACCTCAAGGGACGAGATAATGACAGTGTTTGTCCCCACCTGTCACCCTGGATGAGCGATATTGACTCGTTAGTGTCGGTTATGGGTCACCGGGTTACCGGTTAAATTTTTATAAATAAAGGGCTTCAGGCTCATTGTAAGCATCGCGTTTTTTAGAGTTGAAAGCTCTGCAAGTAATTTAGAGTCTGGGTGTGGGAAATGAGCAAAAGGTCCCAAGTCTAAGTCTGTAAATGTTTTATTGAGAGTCTGGTAGTGATGAGCTTCGCCCTCTGAACCCGATCCACCTCTTTGTAAAGTTTGCAACTGCTGATTTAATGAAGAAGAGTTGTTTTGGAGTATCAAGTTAAAAGCTGTTCGATCTTGTGGTAGTTTGGATACCTACCCAAGTGGATTCAAGCCATATTTCCTATATTGCATGCTTGATTCCAGGTGCCAGGTGAACCTAGCAAAAGGTTCAGCTCTTCCCCATTTCTACTAGGAAAATACTTCAAATCGTGGTTCATCCATTCAAGGTACTCCTGTTCCATTAGTTTCCAAATCTAAAAACTTCCCAATAAAGCTCAAAGGGACCAATGACACATTGACCTTGTACAGATTAGATGAAATAAATGAAGATTGCATATTAGGTTCAGAGTTTCTTTCCAGAGTCAGTCCATTCTCTGTAGATACTTAAAAGATGATATTCTCTTGTGTGATTGACGACTGTACAATAGAACGCCCCATTTTCTTTAATTCTGTTCCAAAATGTCAGTCCATTGTACAAAAGCCTGAGCATAAATCCAGTCCTGCCCAGCTACTAAAAATGGATAGATGTATTGCATTTTCTGATGCCCATAGTGAAAAGGCCCTGGCAGGTATCACTGCCAAACTGGTTAAAGAATGTTGTTCAGGAAGCCCCAATGCTTTCTGGAAAAGGGAAGAGTATTTTGTCTCTCTCCCCTTTGATCCACTCTAGAAGATTAGACCTATGAAGGCCTCGACTTGACTGATGTCTCCAACAGAAAGAGAATTTTGCACTGCAGAAATCAAAGATCTCCTAGCCAAGGGATTGATTGAACCATCCAAGAGCCCGTGCGCTTGCAGAGCATTTGTGGTTAAAAAAAATTATGAAGTCAAGAGAGGAAAGCCGAGGTTAGTTGTAAACTATAAACCTCTTAATGATGTGCTTCAAAAGGTTCGCTATCCTCTACCTGATAAATCAAGTCTCTTGAAAGAATCACCGTCTATACAATCTTCAGCAAGTTTGATCTTAAATCAAGATTTTATCAGATTGGTATCAAGGCAGAAGACAGATTCAAAACAATGCTTGTGGTTCCACATGGTCAGTACCAGTGGAAAGTGTTTCCATTTGGAATTAATAATGCTCCTTCTGAGTTTCAGAAACGCATGGAAGATATCTTCAGAGAGAAGCAGTGGGCGCTCATTTTTATTGATGACATTTTGGTATGTTCTAAAAACCTACAAGAACATCTAAAGCACTTGCAGATGTTTTATGAACTAGTATTTAAGCATGGGTTAGTCTTATCAGAAAGCAAATTGAAATCGAGAAAAATGAGATGGAATTTCTCAGATTAAAAATACAAAAAGGACAAGTTGTTCTACAAAAACATGTCCTGAGTGTCTTCAGCCAGTTTCCAAATTAGATCCTAGACAAAACCCAATTGCAGAGATTTCTAGGAAGTATCAACTATATCAGACCTTTTTACAGAGGGCAAGCAACAGACATTCACCTGCTCCAGCAAAGATTGAAGAAGAATCCTGTAAAATGGTCATTTGAGATGACTTTGGCAGTTCAGCAGATCAAAGCCAAAGTTCTAGATTTTCCTCCTCTCTCCTTGCTGCAAGGATCAGGGAAACTGATCATAGAAATAGATGCTTCTTCCCATACTTGGGGTGGAGTTCTTCTTGAAGCTCTGGTGGGCAAAGAGCATGTTTGTGGTTATGGTTCGGGATCCTTCAAAGCAGCAGAATTGAACTACCCATCCAGCCACAAAGAAATTCTGGCTGTCAAAAAGACAGTCCAACATTTTATTTTATTTTAAAGCCAGTAAGATTTATTATAAGGACAGATTTAAAAATAATGTTGGGTATATTTAAAAATGAAAATCTGATGGCAGAGCATAGTAGTCGTATTTTGAAATGGTTTATTTGTCTAAGCAATTTTGATTTTGATATTGTATATAAGCCAGGATATCTTAATTGTCTTGCTGACATGCTCACCAGGGAGCAATCTGAACAGGATATACCTTCTCTCAGGATGTTTTCTGCTGGTGCCTCAAGTTCAAGTTCAGGTTGTGGCAAAGCACCACTCTGCCAGCCAAGGAATGGCTTATTTATGAAGCCATGGGATGAGTCAATCTCAGGAGCAGAATGAAGACAGCTCTTAGACTATGCATCAAGAAATGAGGCCGAAAGATTTCTTGATCTCACTCTAATAAAGCAGATCCAGTCTTCCCCATTAAAAATTGAGATCATGGAAAGATGGGAAAAAGATGCATATAAAAGTTTTGAGAATGCACAGGATAAACTGAAGAATTACGGTGAACTCTGGATTGACATAAATGAAGAAGAAGATGGTCCTGTGTGGTACATAGACATTGGAGATGGAAAATGTTGGGCTATAGGGAAGACCCGGGTTTTATACCATTCGCTTCGCACCAACAAAAAACCCACAGTGTTGGCCCTTTCGGCAACAACCTGCGAACATGTTGCAGTCTCACCCGAAACAGCTATGGGGTGCCGCAGAATCAGGTTTCTGCAAGCAGAAGAGGGATATAACTGTACCTTAATCCTTTAACAACTTACGGTCAGATAATACAAATCTTAGACATTCACATATATAACTTCGCAGTTAGATAAACAACAGTGACTTGCTTAACCCTTTACTGAGAATTCACAGTGAAGCTAGTATTTTAGCAGTGATCTTATTTATTAGATGTATATAAATTTATTAAAGCATAAAAGAACATAACAGAAACAACACAAGGAACCACGACACCAGATATAACGTGGTTCACCCCCAGAGTAGGGGCTACGTCCACAGAACTGTGTTTTATTCAACTCTTTTACAAATCACAGTTCTAATCTGCGCACTCAGCTGCATATCCCTTCAAGTCCTTAAAGCCACGCACACAGCTGGGACTTAACCTTCTCTTACAAAATAGCCTTAGCTTTGCATCAATTCCTTTTTACACTAAAAGCCTAACCTCTCTTCTTTACAAGAGTGCCTATTTATACAACGCACTATTACATAACCATGGACTTAAACCATGGGCACCCCGAACCCTAAACCCAGGACTTAAACCATGGGTTTATTACAACAGAAGACTTTGACTCAACCCTGACACCCCTAAGACTATTTTGAGTCAAAAACCACGGAGTTACCCACCTTAAGGACCGTTAGGGTGCGTGCCCCAACAGGCCCTTAAGACTCACCAGTGTCCCGTCCCGGGGCACTCATCTGCTCGTCTGGTGGTAGAAATTTGTTGGTGAAAACATAGTGCACTGCTTGCTGAAGCCATGCATGCTGTTGTCAGCTACTTGCTCCTTTCCTTCGTAATATCTATGCTGATTAAGGCCTTCTGTATCTATCAGCGAGCCCATCCTTCGCTCTGCTTATCTAACACTTAACCATCCACAACTTAGAGTCCCCAAAATTGCGTGTCAAGATGCATAAGACAAACAACCGCCTCGGTCCTACCAAACCAGGGGGAGAACCGTTGGGATGTTTCCGAGTTTCTCCATGAGGGCCGGTGCTTTTCCTCACTCCACGTAGAGTGAGCTTCTGTCTTTCTTCCTCCTTCTTAGAATGAACTTCTGTCTTTCTTCGTCATGGTCGAACATTTCTGCATAGGTGGATTGCTCAGAATGTTCTGCAGACCTCTCTCCCGGAACTCTCGTAACAACTCCTGGACTTCACAATCATTCGACATGGTATGAACTGAAGCAATACACAATACAGGGGCCGCAGGCCAGTGTAGCTTCTTATAGAGTCTCATCTGTCTCTTCTTAAGGTTAATGACTGCATCATTGTCTAATGCCCACTCAATACCTAGCAGGGCTGGGTAGGGGTTGTTGTCGTCAATGATCTCAATAACTTCAAAGTCAGCTACAGTACAGACTCCATCCATATCTACTGGGACACTAGGGAATCGTCCTAGGGGCACAATCTTCTGCTGATTGGCTAATCTCAACTGTATAGGGGACCAATCAAGGGTAGGTCTTCCCATTTGCTCCTAGGTTTGCTTAGTTAAGACATTTACCTCTGATCCTAGGTCCAAGATAACATCAGTCATATCATACTCTCCTATCTGAGCATTCAATCTCATTTCCCTGCCAGTTCTTCTAACTCTATTAACATTTCTTTCCTGACCAGACTTTTGCTGAGGTTCGCAGGAAGCAATAACTTTCCGCAACTCACTTAAAGCATTCTGATTTCGTAAGAGCTTTAGACAAATCTGTAAAAAGGAGGACAGTGTACTTACTTTATCCGTCAAAGCTTCTTGCGACTGCGACTGCGGCTGAGATGGTCGCGCAGGTGCTACTGATGTGCTAGGGTCAGCAAAATCTCTCTTGGCTTCCATAAATGTCTCTTTTTCTCTTTCGATATCAAATGCTAGGACTTCTGTGGGGGCCTTACGAACCCAAGCCTCATTAGGCTGTTTCTCCTTATCTGGTATGTGCATCGTTGCTCCACTCCGGGTAACAACGTTAATGGCTGGGGTAGGTCTTTGCCCGACGGAAATCATCTAAATATTCTGAGTAGGGGCCCTGTTTCTTTCCTGGATCTTAGCTATCAACTGCGGGAACTGCTCGATCACATGATCTACTGCTCGAAAATACCAAGATGTCGTAGTTGGGTTTTGACAGTCGCGAGCTAGATGTTCGGCCTGGGTACAGTTGTAACACACAACTTGGCCTCTTCCTCTTCCTGCCATACCACCATGACCACGACCTCCAAAATCACCTCGACCTGATGTACCGCCTCGGTAACCATAACCATCATTGTTTTGTCCCTCATTTTGTACCCGATAGGCGTCATAGGTGCGCTCTCTTATGAGGTCATAACTGCGACACTCATCTTCATTATGTCCTACAGACTTACAGAATTTACAATAGGGGTTCTTAGGTACTTGCACATACCTCTACAACAAATAGCAATCCTCGGGTCAGTGCTGTCCAGATGTCCGGCAGATCTCACAATAGAGAACACTAGGGTTGAATGGGTTTGGCGCACCAGAATTCAGGTAATTCCTTACCACAGGGCACTGCTCCTTGTCATGACCCTCTGTCCGACATCGTGTGCACCAAACCTCTTCATGACCGGTTTTTCCTGTCTTCATATCGCGAAGCTCCAGAGCCATCGCTGTCAACTGCGCTTGGATTTGGGCAATACCAGAATTATCTTTGACAGGGACAGTCTCAAGCTTCATCACAATTTCTAAAGCCTCCTGTTGGTCAGCAACCTTCTATTGCATGAGTGGAGTTCTGATATGCGGTAGCAATGCTGCAAAGAACCATTCCTTGTGTTGCGCAGGTCCAATGGTGAAACTGACTTGATCTAGTAGAACTTTGAACCTATTATCAAAGTCCCACACTGATTCATCGCGCCTCTGCTGAATCTATTTCAATTCAGTGATACACTGTGATTCTGATTTAGGTTTCTTAAACTCTTTGATTATTGCTGCTTTAATATCATCTAAGGCATGACTCTGAGTACTGGAGAATTTCATGAACCAGGTTAAAGCCCGGTCTCTAAAAGAAGTAACAAGCTGCGCCCTTCTTACATCTTGATCTCTAATGTTCTTAGCATTCCACACTGCTTCAAATAAAAACCAGAACTGTTATGGATCCTCTGATCCGGTTCCTTTGAAAACAGGGAGCTTAATATCGTCGTTCATGTGGGCCATAGCAGATCGGGGGGGGGAGGAGGGGGGCAGGAAGTAGGCGAGGGGGGACTTACTGGGGAAGACTGGCCTACGACAGGAATACTAGGGCTAGGAGTACTTTCAGACTGCGACGGATTCTCAGGGATAACAGGTCTGCGTTGTGGGGTTACTGGAGGGTTTCCAACGGAAGGGGTTTCTGCGGGCTCCGAGGCTGCTGGACTGATAGGGTTAGACTCAGTATCCTGACCTAGGGTACAGGACTCAAAATTTCTCTTGTACCTTTTACCACTTCGCAGCAAACCACTTTGCTCGTCGAAGGTGTTTTCACTTGCAAACATAGATTAGTAATACAAAATCTAACAGTCTGATTCAATGAGCAATATTCCTTTTTCAGCTAATAGCATTTTAATTCTCAAACTAAATGAATTCAAAAAATTACCCCTTGGTCCTTTGAAAAACTGCCGCTCGGCTTCACTAAAGGAAGTACTCGTGTCGATGGCGAACTCCATCACAAATGCTTCAAGGGTTCGCGTTGTCCAGAAATCAACAGTGCGGGATATCTCGTTGTCTACCCTTTTCAATATATTAATTTTTGCAAGGGTCCAAGCAGGAAACTGACCTTCTTGGAAGTTCATTCTTCTCTCTGCTAACCTGGATAACCACTGGTGCAACTCTATGTGGATAGTACCCAAAAAATTCTCATACACATCAGCAAAAACATACCTTTGTAAAACGTCATCCGCACTACGACGCGGGTCCTTGTTCTCGTGCTCAGCAAATTTCATATAGGTCGCGTGAATCCACTCACCGATTTCTTGCACGGAAGGTCTCCAGAACATAACCCTCGTGGTACAACGTAAACCCCTCTTGAGAAAATACTGAGTTCAACCGGCAACAGAACCAATTTCTTGGGCTATAGGGCAGACCCGGGTTTTATACCATTCGCTTCGCACCAACAAAAGACCCACAGTGTTGGCCCTTTCGGCAACAACCTGCGAACAGGTTGCAGTCTCACCCGAAACAGCTATGGGGTGCCACAGAAT
>LPNX010184840.1:246409-264796 GCA_001517045.1 Pseudotsuga menziesii
TAATCCTTTAACAACTTACGGTTAGATAATACAAAGCTTAGACATTCACATATATAACTTCACAGTTAGATAAACAACAGTGACTTGCTTGACCCTTTACTGGGAATTCACAGCGAAGCTAGTATTTTAGCAGTGATCTTATTTATCAGATGTATATAAATTTATTAATGCATAAAAGAACTTAACAGAAACAACACAAGGAACCACGACACCAAATATAACGTGGTTCACCCCCAGAGTAGGGGCTACGTCCACAGAACTATGTTTTATTCAACTCTTTTACAAATCATAGTTCTGATCTGCGCACTCAGCTGCAAATCCCTTCAAGTCCTTAAATCCGTGCACACAGCTGCAGGCCTCTGCGCACACAGCTGCAGATCTTCTTAATCACTTACAAACCCTCTGCGCACACAGCTGCAGAAGTCATCCACGCACACAGCTGGGACTTAACCTTCTCTTACAAAATAGCCTTAGCTTCGCATCAATTCCTTTTTACACCAAAAGGCTAACCTCTCTTCTTTACAAGAGTGCATATTTATACAGCGCACTATTACATAACCATGGACTTAAACCATGGGCACCCCGAACCCTAAACCCAGGACTTAAACCATGGGTTTATTACAACAGAAGACTTTGACTCAACCCCGACACCCCTAAGACTATTTTGAGTCAAAACCCGCGGAGTTACCCACCTTAACGATCGTTAGGGTGCGTGCCCCAACAGAAACTTGGCATGGACTTCTTACCATCTAAATTTTCGATTCTGCAGAGAACAAAGAAAGATTGTCATTTGCGCAGATCCAAATAACCTGCAACATGGTGCTTGGTCTGGATGGACAGAAATTTTATTAGATAAATTCTGTCCAAGGACAGATTGGGAGAATCGGCGTGCAAACTTTATCCTGCACATGAAGGCGGACATTGAAGTTGTTGTCAGAGAACACCAATGGTTTAAGTTTTTGCTCCATCATGAAGGAGGACAGTATACCAGATTAGAACATATTGTATTCACCTCTCAGAAATACATCAAAAGGGATGCTCAAGGACAAAGGATTGATTCGAAAGTTTATACAAGACAGATACCTTTGAAATTTCGAGTTCAGTCATACTTTCGGGGTGAGTTTCTATGTGAATCAAATGAGCTCTTTCACGGGTCTGACATCGAAAGATGCTTTATTCCATTCTTGTACCCCCCACCAAAGCTTGAAGATGACCCGCCTACTTTTGAATATTCTCAAATCTATGATTCAGATGATGAAGATTGGGATTGTCCTTGCGGTGGCCAGGACCTTGATGGACGTGGAATCTGCCTTTGTCTGCAAGGTAGAGACCTGTATGACTAGAAATAAATCCGTGGTGGACCCCTAAATGCTGCCGTGGGCCGAGACTGCTCCACTTTGTACTATTTTTTGTTTTAGTCTTTGTCTGTCATGATAATGATTCTGGATCCCCATATGTCTATGGACCTCAAGGGACGAGATAATGACAGTGGTTGTCCCCACCTGTCACCCCGGATGAGCGATCTTGACTCGTTAGTGTCGGTTATGGGTCACCAGGTTATCGGTTAAATTTGTATAAATAAAGGGCTTCGGGCTCATTGTAAGCATCGCGTTTTTTAGAGTTGAAAGCTATGCAACTAAGTTAGAGTCTGAGTGTGGGAAATGAGCAAAAGGTAGCTTCGGTGCCTTTGAGTTCCCAAGTCTAAGTCTGTAAATGTTTTATTGAGAGTCCGATAGTGATGAGCTTCGCCCGCCGAAGCCGATCTACCTCTTTGTAAAGTTTGCAACTACTGATTTAATGAAGAAGAGTTGTTTTGGAGTATCAAGTTAAAAGCTGTTTGATCTTGTGGTAGTTTGGATACCTATTAGGGCCTTTTCACTACGGGCATCAAAAAATGCAATACATCTATCCATTTTTAGTAGCTGGGCAGGACTGGATTTATGCTCAGACCCATGAAAGAGCTCATTTGATTCACATAGAAACTCACCCCGAAAATATGACTGAACTCAAAAGTTCAAAGGTATCTGTCTTGTATAAAATTTCGAATCAATCCTTTGTCCTTGAGCATCCCTTTTAATGTATTTTTGAGAGGTGAATACAGTATGTTCTATTCTAGTATACCGTCCTCCTTCATGATGGAACAAAAACTTAAACCATTGGTGTTCTCTGACAGCAACTTCAATGTCCGCCTTCATGTGCAGGATAAAGTTTGCACACCGATTCTCCCAATCTGTCCTTGGACAGAATTTATCTAATAAAATTTATGTCCATCCGGACCAAGCACCATGTCGCAGGTTATTTGGATCTGGGAAAATGACATTCTTTCTTTGTTCTCTGCAGAATCGGAGAATTAGATGGTAAGAAGTCCATGTCAGGTTTCCATCTCCAATGTCTATGTACCACAAAGGACCATATTCTTCTTCATTTCTGTCAATCCAGATTTCACCGCAATTCTTCAGTTTATCCTATGCATTCTCAAAACTTCTATATGCATCTTTTCCCCATCTTTCCATGATCTCAATTTTTAATGGGGAAGACTGGATCTGCTTTATGAGAGTTAGATCAAGGAATCTTTCGGCCTCATTTCTTGATGCATAGTCTAAGAGTTGTCTCCATTCTGCTTCTAAGATTGACTCGTCCCATGGCTTCAGAAATAATCCATTCCTTGGCTGGCAGAGTGGTGCTTTGCCACGACCTGAACTTGAACTTGAGGCACCAGCAGAAAAGATGCTGAGAGAAGGTATAGCCTGTTCAGATTGCTCTCTGGTGAGCATGTCAGCAAGACAATTAATATATCCTGGCTTATATAGAATATATAAATCAAAATTGCTTAGCCAAATAAACCATTTCAAAATACGGCTACTATTCTCTACCATCAGATTTTCATTTTTAAATATACCCGGCATTATTTTTAAATCTGTCCTAATAATAAATCTTACTGGCTTTAAAAACAAAATAAAATGATAAAGAAATGCAACATACCAAGATCAGTCATTTCAAAGGTATCGAAAACTGGCTTCTTCAAACCCAAAATCATAATCACATTATTTCCAATTATGACTAAATCATCAACATACAATGCCAAAATCAAATTATCACCGTGTTTAACACATAAATACTATGATCATCTTCACAATGTTTGAAGGAAAGATTGACAAAGAAACGATCAATTTTCCCATACCAAGCACAAGGTGCTTGTTTCAAACCATAAAATGACTTTTTTAGTAAAAAAACAAGACCATAATCTATCATAAAACCAATAGGTTGTTCAATATGGATTTCCATGAAGAAAGACACTTTTAAAATCCATTTGGTGAAGTTCCCATCCGAAATGAGTAGCAAGATAAAGAATCAATCAAACAGAGTTCATGTTTGCAACAAGGACAAAGGTTCCAGTGTAGTTAATTCCTTATTGCTAATAGAATCCCTTACCTACCAAGTGATCTTTATGATGTTCAATAGCGCCATTAGAATTAAAATTGGTCTTATAGACCCATCGACACTTTACAACATTCTTTCCATGTAGTCTAAGAACAAGTTCCCAAGTGTAATTATTATTCAAAGAAATAATTTCAATAGCTATACAATTTTTATATCCAAGCACTCCCTAAGCATAAACATAAGTGTCAGGATCACATGTTTCAAGAATGCATGCCCTTAGTGCAACACTGCCATGCTATTTTTTACTGTAGGTCTGTCGAGCAATACTAGCATATCACCTTCGGTCCAACAACTTCAATTGTTTTAGCATCCCACTGAGGTAGACAAGTCGATGATGATTTTGGTTGGTCTTGGTTAGTCAAAAGAGTTGGTGTGTCAAAATACTCAGTCAAGTTAGAATGACTACAAGTCGACTCAGGAAATCCATCGGTTTGGTTGAGGTTCCAAAGAAGGGTACATTCGATCCATATTCCTCCTTAATATCAAAAGATCATTATGCAATAGACCACAAGAGGAATTCAAAAACCTATTACCTAAAATATTATCATCAAATATCACATTTCTAATCGAAATGATTCATTGTTTGACAGGGTTAAATAGTCTATAGGCCTTCGATTCATCAAAATATCCCATCATGATGCAAGCATGACTCTTTGCATCCAATTTGTTCCTACATTTACCACTGATATGCTCCCAAACAACACATCCAAAGGTTTCCAGGTGTCACATGGAGGGTTTTCTTCCATTCCACTTCTCGACTGGAGTCATGTTGGTGACAGTTCTAATCGAAACAAGGTTCATGAGATAATTTGAATAGTAAACTATTTATGCCCAAAATTTATTTGGGAGATCATTGGTCTGCAATAGGAACTAAACCATTTACACCAAAGTCTGATTCTTCCTCTCTGTGACTCCATTATGTTGAGGGTGTGAGTGGCATGTCTATGCCAAGAAATTCCATTTTGTAAGAGATATTTTTCAAAGTTTCAACTCACATATTCTCCACCTTTGTTTGATCTCAAAAATTTAATAGGTTGACTACATTGCTTTTCATCCAATGTCGTAAATTTCTTGAATCTTTCAAAGACATGAACTTTATTTTTCAAGAAATATACCCAAGAAAATATAGAGAAATCATCAATAAAGGTCAAAATATACTTCACACCTATTAATGAGGGTTTGTTCATGCGTTAGAGATCGTTGTGAACAAGTTCCAGTCAGCGTTGTGCTCACCAAGCTTTCTTGGAATCAAAAGGTTCCTAATAATTCTTTCCAAGCACACATCCTCTACAAACTCCATCAGGTGAAATAGTATTTGGGAGATCAATAAACATATTATTTGTTACCAACATATTCAAAATTCAAAATTTTAGATCCAAGTAATTCATGCCAAATTTGACTCTGTCATCAATCCGACCAATGAGTGCAGTCAGTCTAGCCGTTCTAGTCGGTCATAAATCATTCCTCATGGAATCAAATAACTTGTAAATTCCATATTTTGGATCTAAATATTATAAATAAATACCCCCCCCACCCACCCCCTAAAGCCTTAGATCCTTTATAATAAACTGATCTCACCAAAACTCAACAACCCTCTTAGTATTTGTAACTTGCAAAATCAACAAAAAATTGTGCTCAATAGAGCACATGATACGCATTAGATATTTGGCCATGTTGACATTCAACATCATTGTTTCCAACAACCATGAGTGTAATCATCAGCTACATAAATATTATGTTATGGAGATAAATATTATGTTCTGGAGCTCCACTCAAGGAAAAGAATTATAAAGAAGCATCCTTAGCCATATGATGAGTAGAAACATAATTTCCTAACCATTCTATCGGAGTGGTACAAGCATGTCATTCCTGGGAAGTTCTAACAAAAAAGGTAATTTTTTATGCAATTCAGTGGATAGAATAACCATTCGATGCACCTTCTTCAGGTACTTAACTTTTTCCTCCAATTCCTTTATCTTCTTCCAACAAGTTTTCTCGACATGTCATATTTTTCCACAATAGCGACAAGTTTTCTTCTTTAAACTCTTCTTTTTCGATGATGACTCTTCCCTTTAGTAGGGTGGTTAATACATTCTATTTGATGCTCCAATTGACCATGTTCTTTATCATTTTTCTTGAACTTGATTCTAAGCAAGTGAGCCTGATGTTTTCTACCAAGATTCCCTTCTTCAAGAAACTTTTGTTGGTATTTAATCAACAAATCACAAAAGATATCAAAAGTGAATTCCTTACCATCTTGTTTTACTGACATTGAGCTGGTGCAAAAGAAGGAGAAGAACGTGTCCTCAAATTTATGAGGACTAGTTCGATGAGTTATCCTTCCTTCTTCAAAATACTTACCACATATGCCCAATTTCAATTGTAGCTCATTGATGCATAGTCATCAATCATTTCAAATGAATTGGGTTCCAGAGAGATAAAATATTTCTCTATCCGTAGTACTTGACTTTCATTACTGTGTTGAACAATAACTTTAGCTTACTCCAAACTGGGTGAGGGAAATCGATTCCACTTGTATGAAAGTGAATCTTCCTTGCAATGTAGGTCATGTTGACCCCAAATCCTTATCCTTCTTTTTCTTTGTTGACAAAATTAACCTGAACATCTATTGGATCTGGGATAGTGACTTTTGTATACTGCCATAGTCGTTTACTTTTAAACAAAGTTTCCATATCCACTTCCAAGATTGCATAGTTGTGTCCATTCAAAACAAATGGTTCTATTTTGTAAGTCATCCTTCTGATCAAACAAATATGATTCAAGTTCAAGAGGAGGTATCAATTGACAAATATTCAACCTGAAGTCGATCATCCCTATATCTGACTCAACATGATTCGTAGACAACAGACAAGCCCAAAATCAATTGCTTTGATACCATGTTAGGGAACGTCTTCATATGAATTATAGAATAGAAAAGAAAAGGCAAAAGGGAATTGTATTCCAAGAAAATAGGTGTTGTCTAAAGACATTGTTACAACACTTAAGTACAATGCATTGTGATCAGAACATCGCAATGCATTATCGATACATGAAAACATATTAAGCAAACCATAACAACCCATAGGGTCATTCTTTTATAGTCTTTGTATCTAACAAACTTACATGAAGTGAGGAGGATCTCGTCCACATGTTGGGGTCGTTGGTTCTCATTAAAGCAAATTTGGGGTCTAAAATGGGCATCCTAATGGAAATAATAAAAAAATTATGTCACGCTACAAATATGCCATGTCACACTAAGTTAAAGGTGTTATGTAGTGAATGTCAACTTATATTGTCTCATTATGGTAGTTGACAAGTATCTTGGGTTAGTGTAGAGTTAAGAGATGAGGGTTGAAAATATTAATGAAATGTTTAGATTCTTGTACACCAATAGATGGTAGTGGTAAAAATTTTAAATTTAAATTTAAATCTTTAAAAAAAATTATAGATGTACCACTACCTCTTTTTATATATTTAATAAAATCTAAAGTTAAAAATCTTAAAATTATAATGAAAAATATAATTACAATAATACTAAAATGAACTATCATTATTGGTATTTTATGTAAATTTTATATTAAAAGTTAAGCGTTTTCATGTGTGTATTGAACTAATCAAATAAAAATAACAATCAATATTTATTATTATATATTATATAAATTTTTACAATATAATGTTATGTTTTTATGAGTTGTGTGTGTAAAGATTTTAAGAAATTACCCAACACTAACATATATTTTAAATAATAAAATAGAAAACAGAGGAAAAATAATCTCTCATTATTTTTTGATAATTTTTGCTCCTAAAGTAGTTGGAATTGGGTGTTTTTGGTATCATCAAAAAGGCATTCACAAGAGCTACAACTTTCATGTTTTAAGTTTTTTGATATTCTATACCAATTTTTTGGGGGAAAGCATTTTAGTATATATATGGGAGAAAAAGCATATTTTGAAAGATTCCTATAATCTTTCAAATATATTTTTTCTCCAGATATACTAAAATTCTGCTACATAAAATTTGTGTGAAATATCGAAAAAACTATAATGATAAAAGTTGTATATCTTTTCAATATCTTTCCAATGGTACCATGGGTTCCCAATTCTGAATTCGGGAGCAAATGTTATAAAAACAAATTACTGAAAGACTCTATACTAATTTTTTTATTTAGTATTTCAATGTAAGTCCATTTAAAATTAAATATTTTTTACTTTTATTTTTTAAATATTATTTTTATAAATGTTTTGAGTATTTAAAAATTACTCCACCATCATTTTAATTAATATGAGGTTTATATTTTAAAGGACTTGGAGGTAGTGATAATATAAAATACTCAATATTTATTATTTCAAGTATATTTATCTAATTTCCAGGTAAACTTTTCACAATTTTAACCAAGGCAAGGTTTATATGGAGTTGGTCATTTCCAAATAAAAATATGACACATAAGCATCATTGACTTCTATATGTCACAACTCAGCTTCTAAACATAAACATCATGTCTTGCCTTTTATCAATGATGGTGTGAAATTTATGAATTTTTTTTTTTTTTACGGAAACGGTTAAAATTTATTAAAGACTGGCAAATGGGCTGCCAGGGCCTATACAATTCATTTCCAAAGCTACTGCACTAAACTTCTTTTCCGACTTGACAAGCAGATCCGAATCAAGGAGTTGGAAGATGGAAAATGCCCAATAGAGCAGGAAGATCAGTCCTCTAAAACCTTAGGGGATCGGATGAATAGATATTCCACCGTTTACAAAAAGCTGCCCCTTATTCAGGGTAGTACCTCGGTTGGCTTCAGCATCAGCTAGGATGTTGAGACTCCTTAGGACGTGGTAAGCTTTATAATTTCTGAATTGTTTAAGCAAGAGAGTGACCTTTCTGTGAGTGTGGGCCAGGCCTATCTCGGCTACCATCTTCTTGGTATGTAAAGCCTTGACTATCAGCCTAGAGTCACCAAGGATAATCAACTTTTGGATGTCCATCTTTCTAGCTTGGTTCAGCCCTTGCCACAGCGCAAGGTACTCCGCTTGGTTGTTGGAGGCGTGGCCTAGCCCCCAGGCATAGGACACGCAGATGGTACCGGAAGGGTCAAAAATGATGCCACCTCCTCCAGCTTGGCCGGGATTTCCTTTCGAGGCCCCGTCAAAGAATAGGCACCAATCATCCAGGGCTGATCTCCATTTGATGAATTCCTGTTCTTCCAGCCTGATTTCCCAATGGGCCCTCTGAGGAGGATTGGTAGCTTTAATGCTGTTCTGGTTCACATTAATCTCTTTTAGCCAGCTATCTTCTTCGGGAGAGAGGGTAGCCGTATTTCTGATCATAGACTTGGTGCCCAAAGCTTCAGAGAGCATGGTCCTGGCTTTTATTGCCACTTGATTCGGAGGTCTGTATTTCTCCTTAAAAATTCTATTATTTCTTTCCAGCCAAACTTTCCAGCAAAGAAACTTCGGGGTCCACATCCACGCAAGTTTGAGGGTATCCTTTTTGCTGAGATGGAAGGGGGCGATATAGAACCAGCTACTGATCAGCTCCTTGAAAGAGACAGGTCGATTCACAACAATTGAGCCTAACATGTAATTCCACACCTGTTTAGTGTACTCGCATGAGATAAACAAGTGATCGATGGTTTCATCAGCTTGTTGGCACAACGGGCACCGGGAAGGACCTTCCCAGCCTTTGCTCTTCAGATTTTCTCCGGTCAAAATGCTATTGTGAAGGGCAGACCATATAAAGATGTCGATTTTTGGAAGAGAGGTGAACTTCCATAATGCTTTCCACGGCTCTGGATTAGGGGGGAGCCAAGGCACCTCCAGAATCGCAGCATAACCTTCAGCTGCAGAGTACGTGCCAGAACGAGTCCCCCAGCTGCGTTTATCTTTTGCTTTGGCGCTGATGGGGAATTTACCTTGTAAAAAATTCAGCAGAGAGGCCGCTTCTTCTTCTAAATCGTGGGGGAGCTCACCCAGGTTCCAACTTGCCCGGGTCTCATCCTCATCACTATTCCAGTTTGAGATGTCCATCAACGTTCTGCAGTTTTTAGCGTGGAGCCAATCTCTGATATTGCTCAAATCGCTGTAGTTGTTGAGAGGTTGCTCCCCGAGGATTGAGTCCTCCCAAATTTTGATTTTTCCCCCATTGCCAGGAGACCACGTGAGCTTGGGCGTGAAGAATGGAAGAGCTCTTTTACAGAGGGAAAACACCGGGGATCCTTTTTGCAGCTTCGTGGGTCTTTCAAGGCATCTCTGCCTGTCACCTGTAAAGTATTTCTTCTTGAGGATCTGCTTGCTCCAGGTTTTTCTTCCGGTTATCAAATTCCAGAGAATTTTGCCTCCCATTGCAAGATTCTGGGTGGCCACGTCTCTTATTTGAAGGCCTCCTTCAATTTTTGGCTTGGTAATCTTATCCCAGGCAACTAAATGGAGTTTTTTCTCGTTATTCCGGCCACCCTCCCACAGGAATCACCGAAGCAGCTCATTAATTCTGTTTGTGATAGTTTTTGGAGCTAGCAAAACTGAGCATTGAAAGATTGGCAGACTGGTGAGAACAGAATTCATTAGAATCACTTTGCCAACTTTATTGAGCCAAGAGGCCCCCCATGCGAGAATCTTGTTTTTCAGCTTGTCCAGCATTGGCAGCCAATGTGCAACTCTGGTAGCAGCTTTGAAAATAGGAATACCCAGGTAAGTAAAGGTGTCCCAAGTGGGGATGCCATCCATTTCAAGAAACCTAGCAATCTCCAGAGTTTCACGAGGGGAACAGTTCCAAGCGTAGACCTTGCTTTTGAGCAGGTTTATTTCACTTCCGGAGCTGTTTTGGTAGTATTCCAGCTCTGTTTTAAAATTCCTGGCAGTGCTGAGAGTGGCAGCTCCCAACAAAGCGTGTCATCAGCAAACTGGGCGTGGTTGACCTCCTTGACCCTTGGGACAATTTTGATGCCTGAAAGAGACCTGTTATGAAGACTTCTATTCAGCTGATAGCTTAGGACAGCGGCTTGAATGACGAACAGCATAGGGGAGAGGGGGAAGCCTTGCCTTAATCCTATGGAAGCCTGAAAAAAATCAGTAGGACGCCCATTGACCAGCGGGGAAATCCATGGGGCTGAAATGCAAGCTTTTACCCACATAATGAATTTCTGATTGAAACCGAAGTTCCTCATTGCTGCAAAGAGAAACTCATGCCTGACTCTGTCAAAGGCATTTGCCAAGTCCAGCTTTACCACCATGCCCTTCTCTTTTTTCTTGAAGCTAGTATGGATGGCTTCTTGCACTAAGATAATGTTGTCCAATATCTGTCTGCCTCTCACAAACCCCCCTTGGTTTTCCGGAATCAGTTTAGGCAGAATTCTTTTGAGTCTGTTAGCCATGATTTTGGTTATGATTTTATAACTTGTGTTACACAGGGAAATTGGCCTGAATCTGTTGAAGGTTTTGGCTCCTTTTTCTTTTGGAATGAGAGCCAAAAAGGAGGAATTTGTGCTGCCCCCTAATTTGTTGCAGTTCTGAGCTTTCTTCACCATTCTATAAAGGTCCTCTTCTATTAAGTCCCAGCAAGAAATGAAGAACCGGGCTGTGAATCCGTCCGGTCCTGGAGCTTTGTCTAGGTCCATATTGTCAAGGGCTTTCTTAATTTCTCGGATGCTGATAGGTCTGTTCAGCTGCTGGTTGTCCTCATCATTTACCAATCTTGGGATTTCTGAGAGAGGATAGGAGTACGGCTCTACCGGGTCCTGGTCAGGGGCGGAATAAAGCCTTGAGAAGTAGGAATGGGCTGCCTCCTTAATGCCTCTAAAGTCCTTTATCACTTGGCCTTGAATCTGGATTTCATTGATAGAATTATAAATCTTCCTGGCTTGGGCTTGCTTGTGAAAGAACATGGTATTTTTGTCTCCAGCTTTAAGCCAAAGCATTCTTGACTTAACTCTCCAATTGGTTTCCTCCTCTCTGCAGGCTTTATGGTAATCCCTTTGAATTTCAGCCTCCCGAAGTAACAAAGCATGAGAGACATGGGACTCTTCCAAGATTAACTGGTGCTGTTCCAAGGCTTTATGGGCTCTTTTCCTTTCAGCTATGGGAGAACCCAGCCCTTTAGCCCAGTCTTTCAGGGCAACTTTCAGCCTCCTAATTTTTTCTTCCCAGACAAAGGAAGGGGAGCCAAGCACTGGGATTTTCCAGGATCTAGAAACAATGTCATGGAAGCCTTCCTGGGTAACCCAAATAGGGCTGAACCGGAAAGGGATAGGACCTAACCTTGTTTCAGGAAAAAGAGAAAGGGAGATCGGATTATGATCAGAGGTGTAATGCGGGAGGATCTTTGAGGAGGCCAAAAGCCCTAGGGTTAGGAAGGAGGATTGAATAAGGAAGCGATCAAGGCGGGCAGCGATATGACTGGGTCCTATTCTTTTATTAGACCAAGTGTACTTTCCTTTTTCAGGGGTTATGTCTTCAAGGTCCCACTCCAGCATCAGATCTTCCACCCACTCTCTGGCAGGGTCCCTCACCAAGGAACCCCCTTTTTTCTCAGCTAGGGCGAGAGTAACATTTATATCTCCGGCCAACACTAAGTTTTCAGGCTTGTGGAGATTAAGAAACATATTCAAGGAGTCCCAACAATCTTTTTTTTCAGCATAGGAGACAGGAACATAAATATTAAAGAGACTTACATGATTGTCGGAGTCTTTGTGAAGCAACTTGGTGAATAACCAGTGGGTGGTTCCTTCTTCTTCAATAAGTTCTAGCTTTGCAGAGTCCCAGAAGGTTGCAAGGCCTCCGAAGGCTCCTCTTGCACTTACAGCCCTGGCCGGGCCTTTCTTCCAGATTGAGTTGCTTGCACGGAGAAGAGCATCCTCCTCCATCTTCGTCTCCTGGATTAGCATGACTTCAGGCATCGTTACCCTAACTAGATCCCTTACAGCTTCTTCTTTTAGGGGGCTACCTAGTCCTCTGCAGTTCCAGGAGACGTACTGCATTATTTACCTGGAGTTGGGTGGTGACCCCCTTTCGGGGTCATTCCCAGCTTCAGCCCGGATCTGGTGTTCATCATTTCGGGAATGGTGTGTTGAGAGCCTTGAACCACGTCCTTGTAGGACTGCTCTTCCCTTCTCTTCCTCTCTGTCTTCCGTCCACGTTTTGGCTGATCTGGGGTACCTGACTGGCTGCTGGTTTTGGTGTCACCTTCCTCGGAAGTATCAGCTCCTGTTTCCGAGCCTAGACTAATGAGACCTTTGGAGGGACTGATGGCCCCAGAATGAAGAGGTGGATCGAGTGGGCCTTGTGATGCCCGGACTATTTCAGATTCTGGTATCTTTTCAGGGTTTTGGACTGCATTAGGCTTCTCCTGGTTGGAAGTTTTTGGTCTGCCTTCTTTTGGAGGAACTTGGGTCGTTTTCTCCTTGCTTCTGGGTATATTTGTGGGTTTCCCCTTTGTAACTTTCTGCCATCCTTCAACATCTTCTTTCTCGACCACAAGCTTGGGGCAGTATCTTTGGAAGTGGCCATGTTCTTGGCAATTCCTGCACTTGAAAGGCAAGTGTTCATAGTCCAATTTCTGGTAATGAGTCCAAGATCCGACTTTTATTTTTATTGCCTCAGGGAGACCGGCTTCCAGGTCAACTTCAACGCAAATTCTGGCACAGGTGTATTGGCCTTTATTGTCAGCTTTGTCAATGAAATGACCGATACTATTCCCTATTCTTTGTAGCGATTCGAAGTCCCAGCAATGCATCGGGAGGTTGGGGAGTCTGACCCAAACCGGCACTTCCTTGGGGAGATCGACCGAGGGATCAAAGTCTGGTGTCCATTTGTTCAGGTATAAGCCCTGCGTCCCCATGAAGTAGGGGTCGTTCCTGAAAATTAAGTCTCGGTCTTCTTCTGAGATAAATTCAAAGATAAAAAACCCTCGCCCTACCGGGTAACAAGTCACTCCCTGTTTCAGATTGGGCTTCCAATTTCTCTGTATCCAGTCGTCCGTGGTTTTGGTGGAGGGCCATAGACCCATAAACTAACCCACGAGACCTCGTTTCGCCAATGCCAGAGCTATTTTCATTGGTTTTTCTTCAGGAAGGGAGATTTCTGGTATTTCTTCTAGCTTCTTTATGAATTTCAGGATCTCCGGAGGAGAGAGTTTCTTGCCTCTGCTGTGCAAAAGCCTGCTGAAGGCTTCTTCATCAGAAATGGACGGAGGGAGCGGCCTCCCCTCCCCCAGGCGCCGCCATGCTCAACTAAGCCGATCTGCTCACGCTCAGAACCCTAACGCAGCTAGCAATCGCGTATGTATATCACACTCCAAAATTTTAATAATAAAACCGATCTCCACTTCTAGTTGAAGGGTAGTTTTGTGAAATTTATGAAATTTAAAAAATAAAAGATCTCATCATTTTCTATTAAAGTTCTCAACTACTAAAAAAAATCATTTGTCAAAACATACATCATTATATGATACTAAGATTTACAATACTATCCAATATTTGTACTTGAAAATCATAATTTTGTAATTAAAACTAAAAAAGGATCATAACTATTATTGACAATAAGACAAACAAAAAGTACATATCCTCTCAATGCTTTCAAAATATAATGAATCTATTTGAAATGATTAATTTTATTTATTATTAGGATGGAAACTTCCTTTTCTGAGTGGAAATGTATCAATGCATTTCTTTGAGTTGTGTTTTGTGATAATTTTAGGTAGTGTATTTTGAAGTTTAAAATATTTAAAATGAATATTTTTCATATAACTTCTGGTAGGTTGGCTGGAACATGAAAAGAAATCTGTACAAGTCTACTTTTAAAAAAAAACTGTAACTTGCTCTTCATATTGAATTAAAGTTGCAAATATTTTCTCTCGAATCAAGATATTAGTTAAAGTATATTATCCTTCAGTCCAACTTCCAAAACAGACATACAAACTATTCATGATGTTCAATGTACAACTGTGTACTTTCCCACAAAACAAGAGTACAAAATGCTTTGTTCCATAAAAAAAAGCATATACAGAAAAAATCCATTGATCAGTTAAAAAAACAAACACGGATCCTGTGTAACTAAAAAAATATACAAATATATATCAAATTTTTTTTTATATCTATATTTGCATCTTCAATTCTCTATTTTTTATGTCACCAGCTTTTTATTTAATAATTTACTTCCAAAATAAAGAGCTACATTTTAATCAAAGCCAATAAGAATTTCACCAAATTCCTAATTCTGTGCATAAACAACAATTTACTATTTATTAACATTGTCTAGAATGACCAATAGTAAAAACATTATTTCATAATATAAAATATCATGTCACGTAAACTAATGACCAACGATAAATTATTATTTTATACTAACCTATCATGTCACATAAATGATGACTAACAATCAAACAATATTGTATACTAACCTATCATTTACATGGGATGTTCTTACATGTATTTTATGTTGACCTATCTCTTGAATAATCCTTCGGGATTACATTGTAAATAATATTTCAGTTATTAGTTAGTAAATTCTAGTTAATAATCTCATTATCTAATTATTGATTACGGTTTTGATCTCCTTTATATGTAATACTCATCTACGTAATAAGATATTGATTTGCTGAGGTTCTTCACAACCTGTGTCAGTGGTATTAGAGCAAGGCAACGAAGCATTGGTGAGAAAGACTTGGTGAGAGAGAAGGAACCCGTGAAGGAGGATCCAGCAAATGAGCTATCACCAAGAAATGAGAGCTGCTTAGTAAATATTGTGGAAGAAAGACTGCACATAAAGGGGAGACTGCACGTAAATTGTTCCGGTAATTGTTTTGAAGAATTATTTTCTTATTATTTAAAAAAAAAAGAGCCGCCATTTATATTTGCATGCAATGGTTTCTTTAAATTAATTATCAAATCTCTAGGGAGTTCTTTTCAAAAAATAAAAGTTTTTAAACAACCATTTATATTTGAGTGCAAGGTTTTTTTAAATTGAATTATTCAACCTTTCGGAAAATCTTTTATAGAAGATAAAACTATACTAAAGAACATTGGTTGAGAGGAAAAGAAAATATCAGACTGTAATTTGTACACAAAAATTTACTACACAGTAAATTTCAATGAATTCTTTAATTTCAATTGTTGGATTTATTTTGTCTAGAAAATAAAATTAGCAGGAATGGTTTCGTAAAGTTAAAAATACCCTTATTTTTAAAGATATGTGGGATGGAATTTGTGAAAATGAGAATTTAGAAGATAAGAAAGATGGAGAAGAAATAGATGAAGTGGATAAAAGTTCACCAGTACCACCTACTAATGCCAAAGAGTTAGCATTATGGAAAAGCAAGGACAAGAAGGCTTATGCCTTGATTATTGCCTTTGTAAGTGAAGAAGTAAGCAGACATTTAGTTTCTAGCAAAAGTGCTTGGGAAGCATTAAAGAAACTAAAAGATTTGTATGATTCACATTCTGAGCTTGAAATCATACAACTTGATGAAATTATTTAACTTAGAATTAAAAGATAATGATCCAATGAAACTTGCTTCTGAAATTAGAGTCATTTTCCATGATATTGATGCAGCTGGTGTAAAAGTTGATGTTCAACTTACTGCATTTATTAAAGCTTTATATCCTACTTATACTCATTATTTAGAATCACTTCAAGCTAGTGGCCAAATGAAAGCTATGACCTTGGAAACACTTGTTGAGAAAATTGCAGAAAGAGAAAGCATTTGCGAAGGAGTCTAAACCCAATGAAGAAATTGTGCCTTGCACAGAAAGGACACAAATCAAAAGAAGAATTTCCAAAGGATGAAAATAGAAGCAGAGGTAGAGGTAGAGGACAAAGAGGACAGTACAGAGGAAGGGGGGAAGATTTAATCAAGGAGAGAAACAATGTTATAGATGTGGAAAAACTGGGCATACTGCCAATTATTGTAGAACTTCATGGGAGAAAATTGTTAACAAGAAAGAGCAAATACAAGATAAAGGAAATGATAAAGGTAACCCTCCTGAATCTGCACATTGTAATCTAGGAATTGAAGAAGATTTTAGTACTTTGTTTTCTTGGAATGACATTTGGTTATTAAATACTGGATCCACATGCCATATGACATTTAGAAAAGACTTTTTTGAGACATTTAGTGATCAAAAGAATTCTACAAATTTGGTTCAACATAATAGTAATTTATCTTCCAACTTGTTATGGCATGCTAGATTTGGTCATATTAATTATGACAGTCTCAGGATTATGAAACAGAAAGGAGTTCAAGGGCTTCCTACTATTCCAAGACAACTTTTCCCATGTGATGCTTGTATCTTAGGCAATCACAATAAACAACCTTTTCATGATTCTATGTTTCGAGCTTCAAGAAAGCTTGGTCTTATACATTCAGATTTATGTGGGCCCATGCATGTTCCATTAGCAAATGGTAACAAGTATATAATGACTTTCATTGATGACTTTACAAGGATGTGTTGGGTTTATTTATTAAAAGCAAAATCTCAAGCTTTTGATACATTCAGAAATTTTCATTTATGGATTAAAATTGAAGTTCAGCTCAATATTGGAACCCTTCGCACTGATAAATGTGGTGAATATACATCTCAAGATTTTGAAAAACATTTGCAAGAGAATGGTATTAAACATTAAACAATTGTTCCTTATAATCCACAACAAAATGGTGTGGAAAAATGTATGAATAGGACATTGTTGAATATGGTAAGATCAATGATGTTTTTTAGGAAAGTCAAGTTAATGTTTTGGGGAGAAGCATTTCTTTGTGTTGTCTACATTAAGAATAGATGTCCTTCTATTGCACTACAAAACCAAAAACCTTATGAAATGTGGCATGACCATCTTCCAGTTGTCAAGCATTTTAGAATTTTCGGTTCCACATATTATGCTTTGATTCCTGAGCAACAAAGACATAAATTGGGAGCAAGAAGTCGAAAGTGTATTTTTTGGGGATATTCTAATACTTCTAAAGCTTATAGATTGTATGATAAAGATAACAAGAAGTTTATTGTTTCTAGAGATGTTATATTTCTTGAATTTGAGAAATATGCGCTCACTATTGATAAACAACTTGCTCAGCTTGATAGATTTCATTCTAAAAAAATCTATCATGAAATGGATAATGAAATTCCAAATCTTAAAGGGGGGATTCCTGTTCTAAGTCAAGTTTTGGAATTTCCTTCTATTGCAACAAGTTCTACTAATGCACAAGTTAATGAAACAGAAGATGAGACAATTGATGATATTGTTAATTGAATGGATAAATTAAGTATCATAGATAACGCGGAACTTTCTCTTAAAGAAGAAATAGAGCAAACACCACAACAACAAGAAGTTCATAGATCGATACGGACTAAGACATTTCCAAAAAGGTATGATGTTTTTGTCACATTAGATTGTGAATTAAAATTTCATGCTTTTGTTGAACCTGCATCTCTTCAAAAGGAAGTAACTATTGATGTATGGAAAAGTGCAATGCAAAGAGAGTATGATGCTCTCATAAAAAATGGAACTTGGAGGTTGGTGGACCCTCCAATTGGAACCAAACCTATTGGATGCAAGTGGATAGATAAGAATAAGTATAAAGCAGATGGCTCGTTTGACAAACACAAAGCAAGACTTGTAGCAAAAGGGTATGCACAGAAAGAAGGTGTTGATTACACCGAAACGTTTGCTCCTATAGCTAAATGGGGCACCATTCGAACTTTGTTTTTATTAGCAGCACAAAAAGGATAGAAAATACATCATATGGATGTTGAAACCGTCTTTTTGAATGGAGACTTGAAAGATGTTTATATGGATCAGCCTGAAGGCTTTGCTATCAAAGGCCAAGAACATAAGGTATGCAAATTGGTCAAATCTTTATACGGTTTGAAGCAAGCACCCCGAGCATGGTATGAAAAGTTAATTGAACATCTTCTCAAATTGAATTATAAGCATTTCAATCTAGATGATGCAACTTTATTT
>LPNX010184873.1:0-139287 GCA_001517045.1 Pseudotsuga menziesii
TAGGTTTTCACTTATCAAATAGTACAGGACTAACATTCTAACACGATTTCATCCTAGCATTTTTATTGTCAAAGTTACAACTGGTTCTAAACATAGACTAAAATTCTGATTCTTATCCCCAGCAAAGATATTTGCAGGGGTTTACTGCCTTCATTATTTGAAAACAGTGTAATATTTTCAAAATACATGCAAACTTCAGTTTAAAAGTTTGGTGTCCCACTATAGGTTCCTACCAGTAAGTTTGCAGTCTTAGAAAATAAGTCATCTGGACATTGTGAGATTTTCATGTCTGGTAATTAATTTTGGCCATGTATGTAGCAATATGAGAAGAGCTAAAAAGATCTTTCGAGTGAGCCGAAGACACCAAAATCTTGTCCTTGAGAATCGAAGATTGCATTCTCAACAAACTCTTAACTTTAAAGTACTTCTAAGTTCTCTGCAGGGGAAGTGTCATGTGGCCTCCTCAATGTACAATACTCTTTCATGCAATCATATTTTGAAATTTGGCACATACTATACTCTCACAATATTTTTTTTTTAAAAAATTTCAGCAGCCGTCGCTTAAGCGACGCTTTCAAACTGTCGCTTTTCCGACGACTTTTGAGATATCTGTCGCAAATCCGACACTTGTAACTGTCTCTTTTCCGACGGCGTTTGTAGATATCCGTCGCAAATCCGACACTTGTAACTGTCGCTTTTCCGACGGCATTTGAGATATCCGTCGCAAATCCGACACTTGTAACTGTCGCTTTTTCGACGGCATTTGTAGATATCCGTCGCACATCCGACGGTTCTTGCTGTCGTTTTTTCTAAAAAACTTTCACCACTGTCGAGGATATTTCGTCGCTTAAGCGACGGTTACTTAGGTGTCGCTTAAGCGACGGTTATTTAGGTGTCGGAAAAGCGACGACAAGTTTCCGACGCTTAACAAAAAATCAAAGTGTCGTACATGCGACAGGGAAGTGTCAAAAATCCGACATGACGGTCGTCGGATTTTTGGTCAAAATGTAGTAGTGTCACTCGATCTGGATCATCACTGGACATCATCACTGGATCTGGATCATCGCTCAATCTGGATCATCACTGGGTCATCATCGCGGGTGCTATCTCTTGATTCTTCTCGTAATAGGAATTTCTACAGAGCCAACCCTTTTTCATGCTAGATGTACATCTACAGAGCCAGTCCTTTTTCATGTTGGATGTATCATCACAGAGCTAGTCCCTTTTTACACTAGATGTGGCATCTACACAGAGCCAGTCCTTTTTCATACTGGATGAGTCTTCACAGAGCTAGTCCTTTTTCGTACTAGATGTGGGATCTACCCATAGCTAGTCCTTTTTCATACAAGATGAGTCTTCACAGAGCTAGTCCTTTTTCATACTAGATGTGGGATCTACCCAGAGCTAGTCCTTTTTCATACTAGATGAGTCTTCATAGAGCTATTCCTTTTTCATACTAGATGTGGGATCTACCTGGAGCTACTCCTTTTTCATACTAGATGAGTCTTCACAAAACTAGTCATTTTTCATACTAGATGTGGGATCTAGATAGAGCTAGTCCTTTTTCATACTAGATGAGTCTTCATAGAGCCATCCCTTTTTCATGTTGGATGTGGGATCTACACAGAGCTATTCCTTTTTCATACTATATGTGTATTCACAGAGCCAGCCCTTTTTCATGCTAGATGTGGGATCTACATAGAGCTAGTCCTTTTTCATACTAGATGTGTCTTCACAGAGCCAACCCTTTTTCATGATGGATGTGGGATCATCACATACATCTGACAATGGAAGGAACCAATCCTCTCACCATGTCATAGCTCTTACATCTGACCATAGAAGGAACCAATCCTCTCACCATGTCAAAAGGGCACATCACTTACATCTGACCATGGAAGGAACCAATCCTCTCACCATGTCAGAAGGGCACAACACGAACACATCACTTTCTCTTGGGAGGAATATCGATTTGGAGAACATAAAGCTTCTCCCTAAAGTACTCAAACTTCACCCTAGCCAATGGCTTAGTCAACACATTAGCTATCTGTCCGTTCGTCGCAACATACTGGAGCTTCACTGCTCCTCTCTGCACCATATCCTTGTTATAGTGACACTTGATCTCGATATGCTTCGAATTGTCATGGAACACTGGATTCTCTGACAACTTTACACAACTCTAGTTGTCACAGTATATACAAGTAGCATCTAACTGGAGATCAAACAGATCATACAGTAGCTTCCTTAGCCATACTTCCTCACAACTAGCTGAACAGGCTGCGACATATTCTGCTTCAACTGTACTCAGTGCCACACATGATTACTTCCTACTAAACCAAGAGATCATACCTGATTCCATACTAAAGCAACACCCTGAAGTGCTCTTCCTATCGATGGCACTGTCGGCCCAATCTGAATCAACAAAACCCTCCAGGTTAATCCTTTGATCAGTCTTACACTTGAGCCCATAATCAATCGTACCATTTAGGTACCTCAGAATGTGCTTTGCAATAGTCAAGTGAACATGTCTTGGATCTGTCAAGTATTGGCTCAAGGTGTTCATAGCAAAGCAAATATCTGGTCTCGTGTTCGTCAAGTACATCAAGGAGCCAATCATTTGACGATACATCGTGGCATCAATCGACTCTGATGAAGAAACACTCAATAGCTTCAGGTTCGATACCATAGGTTTGGTTAATGCCTTGCAATCCATCATCCCAAATCTCTTCAGGATCTCTACTGTATACTTCCCTTGTCCAAGGAATATTCCATCTGTATTCTGCCACACCTCCATACCTAGAAAATAATGCATCATACCCAAGTCCTTAATTTTGAACTCGATAGGAATATTTCTCTTCGTATCAGCAATCAACCCATCCACACCTGTCACAAACATATCATCTACATATAGTAGGAGTATCACTGGGTTGCCATCTTCAACCTTGTAGTAAAGGTTGGAATCTTCTTTACTCTTGGTAAAGCCCAAACTGGATAGAAAGATGTGAATTCTGCCATACCATGTCCTGGGTGCCTATTTCAATCTGTACAGGGCTTTCTTCAATCTACACACATGAGACTCCCTATCATGTGTCTCAAAACTGAGTGGCTGCTCCACATACACTTCTCTTCCACTACACCATTCAAGAAAGTAGTCTTGACATCCATTTGGTGTATCTTCCATTTCATCACTGCAGCCAGAGCAAGTACCGATCTAATGGAAGTGTATCTGGCTATAGGTGCAAAGGTTTATTCATAGTCTATTCTTTCTTTCTGGGAGAAACCATGAGCAACAAATCTTTCTTTATATTTTTCTATCCTACCATCTGCAACATGCTTAATCTTGTAGATCCATTTGGAAGTTACAACTGACTTCCCTTCTAGTCTTGGGACAACATCCCAAACATCATTCTTCATGATCGATTGATACTCTTCAATCATAGCATCCTTCCATTCTTTTCAGTTTTCCATTTCTTCGTAATTGGAAGGTTCTTTATTAATGAAATCACATAGTAATGCTACATAACTGGAACAGGATATGGTCCTCTTTCTTTCTCTGTGATTCTCTTCTGGAACCCCATATCTTTCCGCACCTTGTATAATTTCTCTTACCCAAGTGTTATAGCTGATTTTACCACTCCAGGTGAATCACACTTGTATGGCCTTCCCTTGTCCCTATGTAGACTCCTTAGACCCCTTGGACCATTTTTTGTCCTTTGATGTTTCCTTGAACATCCCTAAAAACATGTGTAAATTCATATACGCGAATTTTAAACCCCTAATCACATATATACGTTGGTTTGACCCATGAAACTGCATACATCAGGATGTGTACAAAATCCAAATCCTTTTGGAGTTTTCCTTGACATGGATCTGACTCACTTGACTCCTGGCCTTCCATATGCCTTGAGATCGCTCAGATTCTACCTTTAATTACCCCTTTGAAAAGCTATATAAGGAACTCTTTGGTACATTGAAGGCATATGAGAGAATTGAGAGCAAAGAAACTATAGTCCATTGTTGCCGAAACTTGTGCTTGAGTCTGCATCCCTTTGTCCCTTGTAGCAATTTTGTGTTCTGCCCAAGCTTGCCTTTTGCTTGTGAGATTGCTATCGAGAGATGGAGGATTGAGGTGGTGGAGGCCCAAGTGGGGGATTCAGTTTCTCCGATTCACAGTCGTGTCGACAGAGGTTGTATCCATTGTAATCTATGATTTTATATTAAATAGAAATATATTTTCCTATCCAATAATGTACGTTTCAATGAATATCTTATCCATGGGATGATTTCAAATGGTTATACATTGTTGATTATATATGCTAGAATAGATCTAACACCAATATATATAGTATTCTTGTATTGTTTACTTGTTTTTGAGGAAGTAATCTATCAATTCAAGCTGAAGTTGGAAAGCTTAATGGGGATCTACTTCAATCGTCTGAAATAAGGTACGAGGTCTGATCCTTTAGTGTTAGACATTTAATTTCTATTGCATATTGGAAAGGATTGATTTCTGGAGTCAAGCTGTCTATTGTGGTACCCCAAGCCATAGGAATTTCTCTCCGTAATAGAATTGGCGACTCCGCTGGGGAGTTCCTAGTAGTTGTCCTTTGGGGGTTTTCTATCAGCATTCAATGACTTTGAATTGCTCTTTTTCTCTTGTTTCTGTGTCAGGTATTGGGGCATGTTTGCTCGGTAGTGTCTGATTGGTGTGAAGTTTGTCTCAGTTTGTCTATTTTCCTTTGTTTTTATGCACCTTTCTTCCTATACACGATTTTTGAACTCACGGTTGCGTATACACACGTGTTTCTCTGCTATTTCCGTGTATACACGTGGGTTTACTATGAATAGTTGCGTATGCCCTTAGTTTTTCCTTTTAGAGGAAGTTGAAAGGTTGGTGGGTGAATTTTGATGATTGTTGAGTCTCCTTTGATACAGCCAGAGTCTGTATACACTTCTGTTTCTGACCAGAGATGTTTTTTTTTAGGGTAAATTTCTTTTTTAAGAATGTTCTTGTCATTGCATTTTCGATTTTTTGTTTTGGGATTAGTGCATTAGACTTCTTTTACCTTAGTGCTTTGCTTGAGTGCTGCTTGAGTGTGCTTGCAGAGTCTGGGGGTTGTAGAATCATTCTTTTGCTTTTATATCTCATTCTATTTCAAAAAATCCAAAATATTTGCTTATCATCATGCATTGCATTTTGCATTTTTCATAGTACTTGCACTAGATTTGCTTTGGAGTATTAGTCAAGATTTCATATAGGAAATCTTTCATTTATCATTTGAAGAAAATTGTGCATTTCACGTAGTAGCATACCCTGTTTCCATCAACACAATGCATTTGCATTGATTGTTAGGTGTGCATTTTACTTCATGTTTTGTCGTAACACCATTAGTTGCACGGCCATATCCCTCTTTTGAGTAATAAAGCCAATTAAAATCAATGCTTAATTAAAATGAATTACACTATTTTATTTGATAGGGTTCACCAACAAGATTAGGTTTTAGGGTCTTGGAATAGTTCATTGTGAGTAAATTATCCAAGACCGCTAAACAACAACATGTATGTGTCTGTCCAGGTGAGTGTGTGAAATTCCTTGGTATAACCAGTGTTTCTCAGGATCCTCCTCTCAAAAGGGAGTTAAGCACGAGGCAGTGTGAGTGGTTATTGATTGGGAAGACCCCTAGTCATAACTAAGTAGTACTGGAGATATTTCCAGGATTGTATTCATATCTCGAGGCTCTTTCAAGAGTTTCGGGCTTTACTACCCTGCTCATATGGTCAATCCCACCTGCGACTGTCTCCCTGAACATTGAATATATTAAGGTGACCTTAGTGGCCTTACCTAGGATATCGAGGGGGAACTTTGCAGGCATTATTCTGTAGGTGCCCCGGCCAGGTTGGGGTCAGACAGCACAGTCTCTTTACGCGTTGAAGCTGAGGGCCACAATAATTGGTTACGTACCTTCGCTTGTTGTGTATGGGAGTCTCAATCCTCTCCTAGGCGAGACATACCTGCTTCATTCGGGAGCTCACTTATCCTACCCTTGATTGCTTGTATTTGGATTTATATTTTATTGGTGATTTCTCTGTGCACGTTAGCTTGCCTAGGGTTTGCGTAGATAGAGAGACTTTTGTATTTTTTGAGTCATTGTGGATTCGGGTGTGGCTCCTCTCCATTCTCTTCGTTTAGCAAGACTTTCACCTTCTACATCTCCTCCTCCTTTGGGAGTGAGAAATAGATAGTCCAGGAAGACTACTTCACACATTGATTCACACACCATGGGAGATCATATAGAAGGTATTCCTGAACCACCTTCTCCAATTCATGTGGATGATGGGGATTTTACTCCTAACTATGATCCTGCACCTGACTTGACTGAGTTAGGTCCTGTGATTTATGAGATAGGAACCTTTCATGATAGACCTACTTTCTCTAGGGTTGATTCCCCATTGATGCATCGCCGGTATGGAATGTCGGAGGATGATGGGACTCATTTTGAACCCACGAGCACTAGTTATGCTAGTTATGGTATGTCTGGTTTTCCCACACATGATTTGGCATTTCATGTCGAATCTGAGTTCGAGCCGAACGCTATTCCTGGGGGCACTCTCATTCCTTACCATGCAGAGAGGTTTGGGAGCACTAGTCACATTGCACCTTCCATCCTGGTGGTGGAAGCTACATCACATATTCCTCCTAGGTATAGGGTTAGTGATCCTATTAGGATACCAGATCCGAGACAAGTGACTATAGGGAATAGTGCATACATAATTACATAGATCCCTTCGTCCTCTGTCCCTATTTCTTCGAATGTTCACCCTCCACCTCAGCCACGTGGTCCTTCGGGCCGGAATGTTGCTACGAGTTATGTCCGTACTGGGGTTACTAGACCGGTTGTGTCTCAACTTCATGCACCACCTATTGTTTCGGGAGGTCATGTTCATACTTCTAGAGGTCACATTCCTACTTTCGGAATGTATATTCCTACTTCCAGAGCATATGTTCCTACTTACGGAGTGTCTCATGGGACATCTCATGCGATGATTTATGTACCTTATAATGGGACGCAGTATGGATAGAGTTCTTCACCTTATGGGGGTGGGTATCAACAACTTGATTACTCTCCAAATTACGGCTTTGTAGCTCCGAATAGTCAAGAAACACCACACTATGGTGCTTCCATGCCACCCTATACGGTTCAAACAAGAGGAGGGCACTATGGCCAAGGCCATGGTGGTAATCAGACCTATGTGAATCAGAACTATTAGGGAGTGTTCCATCGACCTCATCATCCTAGGCTCCCTTTCCTCACAATGATGAATCTTCCTGACTTGTCGAGATTGACGAATGATCCTGTTGCTCATGACCCGGCTTGGCCAACTGTCCCTACTAAGTTTCCCTCGAACAAACCCAAGTTCGAGGGAAAACCGGGAGAGGATCCGAGTGAACATGTTACTACCTTTCACCTATGGTGCTCTTCAAATTCCTTACACCAGGACTCAATATATTTAAGGTTGTTTCAACACATTGTTACAGGGCCTGCCGTGAAATGGTATATAGAGCTACCTAGGGGGGCATTCGCTCTATTCGATGACCTAGCGATGACTTTTCTTAACCATTTCCAGCTACTAGTGTGTTATGACGTTGGTATTGAACTCTTGTTGACATTTCAGTAGGATAAAGCCACACATATCTCGAATCATATCCAAGAGTGGCATAGACAGAAGAGGTTAATTAAATCCTTTATACCACCGAAATTCCTCCTTGAATGGTTCCTTAAGTCCTTATTGCCGTATATAGCGAAGGATGTTTCTACATCTGGAGTGCAAAATGAGGAACAAGCCATTTTTAAGGCATAGGAACTAGATTTGATTTATGCTCAGTTCGGTTCGTTGTATGAGATCATTCCCAATGCTCCGCGTTCTAGTTTCAACCCCAAAGTTAAACCTGGACCACATGCCAATGGCATTGTGGGTTGTGTGAGTGTTAAACCTATGGATTCGGTTGCAAAACAAGTTATTCAATTTTCAATCAACCAATCTGCTTCGGGACAAGCCATGGATTCGTTTCAACCCGCCCAAAAAGCGAGTGTGCTTTCAATACAATCGTTGAACAAGAAGGGTAACCAGCAGCCCGAACGGAATAAAAAGAAGGGTAAGAATAATTATAAGGGTGGGAATAGGAATGAGAATGCTAATAATAATGAAAAGAACTCCCGTAATTCTAGGGGGGACAAGCAAGCTAAACGTAAGGTTAAATTCCCTTGCAAGTTGTGTAAGGATGATCACCTCACTTACTTGTGCCCTCATATCGATGAAGCCTCAAGATTCTTGGCACAGGGCCCAGCTATGCTGACTAACCCTTTACCTCATAATCAAAATATGAACTCAAGGACCCATGATCAGTCTGGTGGTGATCAAGATCTGCCGGAGGGTAGTGGTTGTGGTTGCATTAACATGGTACGTGCTGTGAATGCTGTGACCCATGCGAAGGACTATGGTTTGTTACAACCCAGCCCAGGAAAGGAACCTGATCCACCAGGTTCTCCTTTGCATATTGAGAAACCTGTGGATAAACCTGAAGCTGCACCTCGCATTCCTAAGGGATTCCTTAAGCATTCGGGGCACAATCCTAATGCTTGAGTCGCCCAGAACTATTTAGTTGTCGAGGATTTGGGCCACACTCCTTGTGCGATGTCTGCATTGGAAGTGCTTCAAATTTGTCCTTCGCAAAGGAAGGATTTGCTTTTTTCCCTTGGTGTGAATGATGATGATTCTTCCTCCATGATTAAGTTTGAAACCGTAGGACTTCAACCTCGCTTGCCTTATTATGTGTCTCTTTTGATTCATGTAGAATGTCTTAACATGACCGTCAAGTGCACTGTGATTGACGAAGGCATTGCCGCTTCTGTGATGTCTTTATCATGTTGGAAGGGTTTAGGTTCCCCTGAGCTGTCTAAATCAGCAACCATGTTAACTACATTCGATGGGAGATCGTTTAGGCTGCACAGGATCCTTCCTTCCATTAAGGTCCGTTTGGGAGGGAAGATCGTTGCGATAGAGGTTGAGGTGGTTGATGCACCCCTTGAAAACAATCTCTTGCTGGGTAGGAATTGGATGTACAATATGCAAGTCGTAGCTTCTTCCCTATTTCACATTGTATGCTTTCCATTTAACGTGAAGATAGTCATGATTGATCAGATGTCATTCAATAATCTGTCAGTTAACGCATCTTCAGGAGCTTTGATCCCGATCATTGAACACTCTCAGCCGAAAACTGGGAGTGTGGATGTAGGCATGTATCCATCCCTCATGGGAAGCTTTAGTTGTCTTGCATTGATCCTTATGATAGGGTCTAGTTCCGGTGAGGCTTTGACATCTATGAGATCGGTGTCTTTTCACATGAGTCATATGGAATATCCTTGGATTCTTCCTACACTGAGTACTCCAAGTGAGCCCATCATGACGGATGTGCCATTGCTTGCAACTATGGTAGCTTATCAAGCTAATCTTGAGTGTGTTGCAAAGCCTAGTCCTTCCTCTTCACGGACGGAGGAGGAGGACCCTTATGTGCTACCGATATGGGTAGTGTAGTATTCTCATGTGCGCAATTTCCTTGATAGTGTTTTCCCTTTATATGAAGCGATTATTGAGGCCATGTCGGGAGTTGAGCCACCATGGGAGGAACTCCATCATAGATCTTACTTTCTTCTCGAGCTTGACTGCTGGGAGCGTGAGGACTTTAGGGTGGTTCTTAGTGAGAGATTTGGTATTCCTATGGTTCCATTAAGCTCTCCTGGTCCGATGGCTGATGGAAACATGGTGAACATATCTTCAATGATTCCTATCAATATCTCTCACCATCCTGGCAGGATAGAGAATGTCTATATTGGGGCAGAATGTTCCCATGCTGAGATTCAAGAATACACCGAGTTGTTTAAAGAATTCTGTGATATCTTTGCTTGGTCTTATGATGAAATGCCAGGTATCAACCCTCGTATTGTCGAACACAATATTAAGACTTATCCCAATGCTAAGCCTGTTCGACAACGCTTGCGTGCGGTGAATCCTTGGAAAGCACCAGCGATTAAGGCAGAGATAGAGAAATTGTTGAAAACCAGTGTTATCTATCCTGTTCCCTTGATGGAGTGGGTTTCAAACCCCGTTCCAATGGATAAGAAGAAAGGAGCGATCCACATATGTACTGATTTCCGTGATTTGAATCATGCCTGTCCTAAGGACAATTTCCCCACACCATTTATTGATCATATTTTGGATGAGTGTGCGGGTAGCGAGGTTTTTTCCTTTATGGACGGATTTTTCAGATATAATCAAATACAAATTAAACTTGAGGACCAACATAAGACTACATTTATTTGTCCTTGGGGAACTTGTGCATATCGAAAAATGCCTTTTGGCCTTAAGAACGCCAAAGCTACTTTTCAATGGGCAATGACCTTGATCTTCCACGATCTCAAGTCAATTATCGAGGTATTTTTGGATGACCTTGCTGCTCATTCTCGTATGAGAATGCGTCATTCCTATCACTTGAGATTGGTATTCAAAAGATGTCGCCATTATTTGGTTAGGTTAAATCCTCACAAGTGCATCTTTTGTGTGAAGTCAGGTCGCTTGTTAGGATTTATCGTTTCTAAAGAGGGTATAAGAGTTGACTCATTGAAGGTTGAGGCAATACTTCAGTTGTCTCCCCTGAAAAATATTCGTCATCTTCAATGTTTGCAAGGCATGGAAAACTTCTTACAGAGATTTGTTGTCAATTTTTCCAATTTGACTAGAGGCTTCATGTGTCTTTTGAAAAAAGACACCACCTTTTGTTGGGATGAGCAAGCCTAGGAGTCCTTTGATGCACTCAAGCGAACCCTAGCATCGGCCCCAATGATTAGTCCCCCAGACTATAGCCGTGATTTTCTACTTTATGTGGCCGCATCCATGGAGACGAATGGTATGGTTTTGGTTCAAGAGGATGAGGAGCTCCAAGAGCATGCCATATACTATATGAGCTAGAACCTTATTGACACAGACATTCATTATTCTCATGTTGAGAAGCTTGCTTTAGCTACCATACATGTGGTTCAATGGTTGAGACATTATATTCTCCTTCGCCAGACCTTGGTTGTAGCCCATGTCAATCCATTTCAATTCATCCTCACTCGAAGGATGATTGGGGGAAAATATAATAAATGGATTTTCATCCTACAAGAGTTCGATCTTGAGTTTTTTTCGGCAAAATCGAAGAAGTCGTTAATTTTTGCTGAGCTTATATCAGATTTCCCAAGCGAGTTCGAGGAGTTGGTTTGTGAAGATACGTTTTTCGATGAACACTTCTTCTTAATCTCAACTTTAGACTCATGGTATGGGGATATCATTATATACTTACAAACATTGAAGGTCCCTACTCACTTCTCACGGGATGAATGATGATGATTACGTCACGTGTCTAAGAATTACCTCATAGTGGATAACACTTTGTACCACCGTTGGGTAGATTCCATTTTACAACATTGTTTAACTCATGAAGAGGCTGAGATAGTGCTGAATGATTACCATGGAGGGGCGTGTGGTGGTCATTTATCTGGGATTTATACAACCTGAAAAATCTTAAGAGTGGGTTATTTATGGCCGTCAATATTTAAGGATTGTGTGGATGTGGTCAACAGGTGCCACCCTTGCTAAGTGTTTGCACATAATATGTGCTCAAAACCTGCCCCGTTACATCCCATCATCATCGTCAGTCCCTTCACTAAGTGGGGGCTTGATTTTATGGATTGCAACCTAGCTTCAGTTGGGGGGCATCATCATATCATAGTAGCTGTTGATTCCTTCATGAAATGGGCTGAGGCTATGCCTACAATTAAATTTGACGGTGAGACAGTCGCGCACTTTGTATTCAACCAGATTATTACTCGGTTCAGAATTCTGAAAGAGCTTGTCACTGACCATGGATCGTACTTTCAAAATCGTATGATGGAAGAGTTGGCATCAAAGTTAGGGTACAAACAAGAGCATTCCTCCTCTTACTACCCTCAAGCGAATGGACAAGTGGAAGCAATGAATAAATCACTCAAATCCATTCTCCAACGAACCATCGTACAGAGTAAGAATAATTGGCACATCATGTTATATCCTACTTTGTGGGCGTATAGAACCGCTGTTAAGATTGCCATGGGTTTTTCTCCATATGAACTTGTACATGGAGTGGAGTCGATATTTTCGGTTGAATGCGAGATATTTTCTTTGAAGCTAGCTGTAGAACTCTTACCAGACACTTCACCATTAGAGGAGCATTTGGTCCACCTTTGAGCAACTTGATGAGCAGCGTCGAGATGCCTTGGTGGTTCTAGAAGTAAATAAACATCGCATAAAGGTCCAGTACGATAAGTCTATCCATCCAAGGAGGTTTAGTGAGGGAGACTTGGTCCTTTTGTGGGATCAACCGAAAGAACCCTTGGGGGAAGGAAAGTTTAACCCCATGTGGCATGGTCCTTACATCGTCAAATGAGTGTTAGAGAAGGGCGCTTATGAGTTAGTGGATTATGAGGGAACGGCCTTGGTGGAGCCTAGAAATGGGCTCTATCTCAAGAAGTACTATGCATGATTTTCATCCAAGGCTGGTTATTGTATATTATTGTACAGTTTTGCATAGTTAGGTATTTTTCTTATAGTGATTGGGTTTGTGATTAGTTTCTGTTTCTTTTGGAAGATGTCAATGGAATCTTCCACCTACATAGGATTCGCGGATGGTGTGAGTCGTCACACTCAAGACTCAGCTGCTGCTTGGGTGATTTATACTCCTATGGGTCAGGTATTGTCTTCAGGAAGCATATGTCTACAACCGTCTTCAAACAATGTTGCTAAATATAGTGTCGTTATTGAGCTTCTACGGGACACCATTTCACATGGCGTTCTCTCTCTTGAGGTACGTCTTGATTCAGAGTTAGTAGTGTCACAGCTTAATGGTTTGTACCATGTTAAAGATCCGACGTTATTAAGAAGATTCTTACGTATGAGATTATTAGAATGACAATTTGACAATATAACATACATACATATTCCAAGAATTAATAATCAAGTTGCTGACTCATATGCTAACTACATGTTAGATTGGCATTTATTTCATACACAACAAATTCATCACAAACACAAATTTTTACACATGTAAATAAATAAAACGATCACCATAAAAATTTTATATAACATCCAAAATGTGGTAATACATAGTGTCATGATACAAAAATGGGGCTCTCGAGCCACCAAAATATAATACACGGTAATACAAAATGTGTCACTCCCAGGTCTCTAAGCCTGTGGAGGAGGTGGGGGGTTTTGATCATGGAAGGTCACTACAGCTCTAGCTAGCCATCGGAATAATCGCACCCATTCTCGTGGTACACCCACCACCTGGCGCTGCATAGCCTCAAGCAAGTCCTCGACTTGCGCCATGGAAACTCAATGTGTTAGCCTAACAAAGTTGGTATGAATGCTTTAGAGCATCTGCTCTAAATCCACACCTGTGATATCGTCTCCTCTTCCCCTCCGTCTATGATGAGGGAAGCCTTAGGCCACCATGGTCCCACATCTGCATGCAAATGGTAGATGTCACTATGTATTGTCACCCAAAAAATATGTATTTTCATTCCATATAATCAGAAAACACAAAAAAATTAAATAAATCAAAAAATTTAAAGAGAGGGTCGAGATTCATTACCTATGTCACCATATGCCGATCCTGGTGGTAGCAGCATGTCCGGGTCCCCCCAAAAATCTATCCCCGCATAGGGGTAGTCATCGATGGCAACTATCTGTCGCCTCCACCACAGAAAGAAATTAGCTGGATAGGGGTTGGCCACCCTACCTCCCCCCAGTCTACGCATCGCTTCCGCCCAATGCCGTTGGGCCGGATCTCGAACCCCGTGTAGAGGAACGTCAACTCTGGGGCTCAATCCTGGAACACGCTCGAAGAAAAATGTGCTTAGTATGCTGTTGAACCTGAAGTTCCGCACTTTTCCCATATTACACTCACTGAGCTGATGTTTCATGTTGCTCAGTAGTGTAGTGCTCTAGTCATAGACTATGGGTCTCATGCACTCCACTGCATAGAACATCAAAGGCCGCGAGTCCTGGTGAAGTGAATCCAAGCCTGCTATCCTTCCCAATGTCAGTAATATGGACTTTAGGCCCAGCACCTGTATAGAGTTGGTTGGGATCTGACTCCATACCTTCTCTGTGTCTGGATAGCAGTACACCACAATGTACTCATTGACAGTCAGGCCACTTCTAGGCCCACCACGAGAACAAAGGTCCACTACTTCCCCCTGTCGAGAAAGTCCAGTAATAAAGTATATGTACTCCACCTCTATGGTGAGGGACATCCCATCTATCTGGAAGGACTCAGAGTCTGGATCCCAGTAATCCACCAGCATCTGCAATAGTCTTGGTTTGGCCCTCAAACCACCAAGACACCAAAATTTGTAGAGCCCACATGCACGTAGCATCAAAATGGAAGAGAAGAGCATGGGTAAGTACCTGCAAGAAACGGTAGTGGATTCCGCCGGTTGGATCTCCTAGAATTCGCTGTTGAAAATCTGAGCTCAATTGGGTAAAAATTTCAAATGTTTTATAATGTTTTGAATTGTTTACTATTTATAGAAATTTTTCAATTTTTTTCAAATTTTTACCCCCTTTCCTATAGTTTGGACCATTTCTAATCATTTTGGACCATTTTTGACCTAATTCATGATGTAGGAGACCTTTTTTAGTGTCGTTTCAGCCGTTGGATTGACCTGTTCGTGCCGATCTCAGGTATCATGTCTAAACTGGCATATAGGTTAGGTTTCATCACCGTTTGCATTTTGCATGACCTTATGACTGTTTCATCATAGCCTTAGATATGAACCCACTCTATTATGTCACGAAACCTTCTTGCTGTTTTAGAAGTGGCATGGTATGAGTGGTAGAGCTTGACCTTACATGGGTACCCTAGTTAGCGCCTTATCTGTATTTGGTGCCCATGCTGACGTTTTGTCCTTTAGGGTGTGGGAGTCTGTTGTATAGTACTGCCATGACATTTCTCAAGAGCCTCATACTCCTCTTGATCTTTTGTTGGCCTATTTCCCTCAAGACTCCCGTATGTCAAGTTGTAATTGCATTATCATGAGCTTTTCCTACCTTATTGAGCTTTATGCCAGCTTCCCTGACATTGCGTTTCAGACATATAGCCCGAGCTTGTCTCATATCTAACCATGCAGAGCCATTTTATATATCCTTTGCAGCTTGATTTCCTTTTTACTGGGAGGGGATTTTCTCCCCAATGTCGATATCCTACACATGTGTCCTTGCATTGAGCATAGGTATGTTTCACTACTTCGAACTAGTTTGTTTGCCCCTATGACACTCGTCTTCTCCTAGTCTGTAACTATAAAGCAGTTTTATTCTTTTTCAAGCTTTTTAAATATTTGAAAAAGTCCAAAAAAATCAAAAAACCAAAAAACCAGACAAGGAAAGATGTTATCTTTGGCAGTTGTCGAGTCGTGTCGCCTTTGAATAGAGCATTGTATATCACATCCATTGGTTGAGTTTATAGTTTGACTTTAGGAGCTGTACTCGTTTATCTGATTTTATCTCCACCCATTAGTTAAGCTTCTAGTCCCCATGGAGCCTCTGTCGATGCCTCTTATGTTGCAGAGATGTACCAGTTTGTATATCGAGTCTATGCTGCCTTTATTTAGTCACCATACACCATTATGCTCTTGTTCGAAGGAAGTTGAAACATGAGTCGGACATTCCTCAGTTATCTTTACTTTGCATGTTAGCCATTCCCAGTACAGTTACTGGTTCGTGCACCTTATGATCGAGTCCTTCCACATTATACAGCTTTGATGAGTACCTCGTGTTGGATGATGGGGGATGCCTTAATGCCCTCCTTCCAGCGGATTTCATCCCATCGACTTCAGATCATTTATTCTGGGATTGGAATCTAGAGTCATTTTGAGTGCCTTGAGACTTGCAGTCATCAGTGGCAGGTTCTCTCACCATCGACAGTCTTTGGGAATACATCAATGTCCCCCGATCGATGGATCTTTGACCTCAACACATTTATTGACACTTGTTAGTTTGCACTCTAGTACCTTGATTCCCATTTTCATTATCAGTGGGTGATCTCATGTTTGTTAATAGTATATATCAATGACCGGTAATCAGATGATGGACTACTATGTTCGACCTCGACACCTCTATTCACATAGTAGGACATGTACTCCTAGCGGTTTGTGTAGAAGACCTTCCAGATTGGTGGCATCTCTTATATGCTACCTCCTTGACTGTGCCAGTGTTCATGAGATTTCAGCTCTCGTGACTTGATTCTAGTATATGTCAAACATTTCCAGCCATTATGGAGATCTTGATCCATTATATATCTTCAGCCATTATGGAGATCATGGTCCTTTGTATATCTTCATCATGGAGATTCTGATTTATGTATATTGTACGTGCCGATGACCACTTATGTGATATATTGTATCATGCCTATTCATGGACATTATACTCTTATTTATCCTAGACTGCTATATGTATTTGTAGTTATATGCAGAGTTGTATCATTATACTATGCTGATTGGGTGGTTGGTCTTCCATTTGGGATCCTTCATCACTCCACTTCTAGGATGGAATTATAATGTATTTTGGCCATCGTATGACCCCTCTGACCTCACACATTAGGGGGAATCTGTTATAGCTGATTTTACCACTCCAGGTGAATCACACTTGTATGGCATTCCCCTATCCCTTTGCAAACTCCTTAGACCCCTTGGACCATTTTTTGTCCTTTGATGTTTCCTTGACCATCCCTAAAAACATGTGTAAATTCATATACACGACTTTTAAACCCCTAATCGCGTAGATACATGGGTTTGACCCATGAAACCATGTACATCGGGATGTGTACAAAATCCAAATCCTTTTGGATTTTTCCTTGACATGGATCCGACTCACTTGACTCCTGGCCTTCCATATTCCTTGAGATCACTCGGATTCAACCTTTCATTACCCCTTTGAAAAGATATATAAGGAACTCTTTGGTACATTGAAGGAATATGAGAGATTTGAGAGCAAAGAAACTATAGTCCATTGTTGCCTGAACTTGTGCTTGAGTCTGCATCCCTTTGTTGTCCCTTGGAGCACTTTTGTGTTCTTCCCAAGCTTGCCTTTTGCTTGTGATCTTGCTATCGAGAGATGGAGGATTGAGGTGGTGGAGGCCCAAGTGGGGGAATTAATTTTCTCCGATTCGCAGACGTGCCGACAAAGGTTGTATCCATTGTAATCTCTGATTTTATATTAATAGAAATATCTTTTCCTGTCCAATAATGTACGTTTGAATGAATATTTTATCCATGGGATGATTTCAAATGCTTATACATTGTTGATTATATATGCTAGAATAGATCTAACACCAATATATATAGTATGCTTGTATTGTTTACTTGTTGTTTAGGAAGTAATCTATCAATTCAAGCTGAAGTTGGAAAGCTCAACGAGGATCTACTTCAACCGTCCAAAATAAGGTACGAGGTCTGATCCTTTGGTGTTAGACATTTAATTTCTATTGCATATTGGAAAGGATTGATTTCTGGAGTCAAGCTGTCTGCTGTGGTACCCCAAGCCATAGGAATTTATCTCCGTAACACCAAGCAAGTTTCCACTTGTGAGGATTCTTCTCCTGAGGTGGATCTATAGGTATTTTTGGTTCTTCAAATTTTTGATCTTCTTCTTGAGTTTCTTCGTTCATGATTGTATCATGAATTCTGGGTGCTTCTGCTTCTTCAGGTTCTTCAGCAAGTTTCTTTCTGGATTTGATTTAGGCTGAATCTTCGTCAAATGTTACATCCCTGCTGATGTCAATATTATTGAACCTTGGGAAGTATATTATGTAAGCCTTCGAGCTTTCAGAGTATCCCACAAATATACCCTTCTTTCCTGAAGGATCTAATTTTGTCCTCTTCTCTTTTGGAATGTGTATGTACACTAGACAACCGAATATTCTAAGATGGCTGACTTCTAGTTTCTTGCCGAAGAAGACTTCTTCAAGAGTCTTGTTCTTGAGTACTATGTGTGGAGTACGGTTCTGTATATACACCACTGTTCTGGCTACTTCTGCCCAAAGATGCATAGGAAGATCTTGATCATGAAGCACAACTCTTGCAGCTTCCATGATGGTTCTATTCTTCCTTTCTATAATCCCATTCTGTTGTGGATTATATGGGGTGGACAAATCCCTCTTAATCCCTAAGTCTTTGCACAATTATTTGAATTCATTTGAAGTGAATTCTCCGCCATTATCTAATCGAAAAGTCTTGATCTTCTTTTCAGTGTGGTTCTCGATCAATGCTTTGAATTCCTTGAACATGCTGAATACTTCATCTTTGTTCTTCATGAAGTAAATCCACGTCTTTCTAGAAAAGTCATCAATAAAAGAAACATAGTATGCATACCCACTTAGAGAACTTGATGACATTGGTCCGCATACTTCGGAGTGGATGATTTCCAAGATTCCTTTTGCCTTGCTCTCCCTACTTGGAAATGTCTTCTTTGTATTCTTTCCTTTTGCACATCCTTTGCAGACTCCATCATGTTTTGCTTGAATTTTTGGAAGACCTTCAACAGCTTTGCTTGCAAGTAGCAGTGCTCTATAATGCACATGTGAAATCCTTCTATGCCAAAGTTCATTTGGTTCTACTGAGTCATGAACCAAAGCTTGTTCTGGTTGACCCTTCAACTTGTATAGACCTCCTTCTTGTTCCCCAATCACTATTGCATCGTCAAAAGTCTTTCCCTTTGGCCACATAAGAACTTGGCCATCTACAAAAGCAACCCTCATTCCTTTTTCATCCAATGCAGATATGGAGAGGAGGTTCTTCTTTAGTCCTAGAAAAAATAATACATTCTTCATATTCATAGACTTTCTAGAGTTTAGTTTATAGGAGGATTCACCACTACCTTTTATTAGATACTGGTAGTCATCCCCAAGTTTCACCTTATGGGGTGACTCATGTTCAGATAGCTTCACAAATGATTCTTTGAATATCGTCATGTGCTTGGAAGCACCACTGTCTATGAGCCAATAATTACTTCCATGTGAAACAGTTCCCGTGAGAGCGGATCAGCACATATTCTTCATCACTTGAAGAATCACTTTCTTGTTTGATTCTCTTTGTGGAAGGTTCATCATCCTCTACAACATGAGCATGATGTCTTCTCTTGTTTTCCTTATTCTTCTTTAAGTTCCATTTATTAGGGCAGAATTTGGATATGTGAGCTTTCTCATCACATGTGTAACATCTAATGGTAGACAAATCTCTTCTAGAGTGTGAGATCTTACCTTTGGAGTGATGATGGTTCCTTCTGATTTTCTTGGTGTGGGTTGTGAGAGCTTGATCTTCACTTCCCATCTTTTCTTCTCGAGCGGCTATCCGAGCTTCTTCTTGAGAGAATTCTTCCCATAGTCTGTTGAACTTGACTAACTTCTTTCTAGCACAAATCCCTTGAATAAAAGAATCTCATGATCTAGGGAGACCATTCAAGGTGGTCATCACAATCTCTTCATTTTCCACTTCTTCATCTACTGCTTCCAGTTGTTCCTTGATCTGAGATACCCTTGTAAAGTACGACTGGATGGTCTTAGCATTCTGGATCTTTACATTCTTCAATTGGTTTCTCAGATTCATCTTCTGATTTATGTTCTTCCCTTCAAACAATTTGGTTAGGGCATCAAACATAGCTTTAGGTGTCTTGAGGGAGGACACCTGTGGTATGAGATGATGCTTTATTGAATCAGCAATAATGCTCTTTTCCATAACCAACTTTTTCTTATGTAAGGCCTTAGCCTCATCTCCCTCTGGAATTGGAACCTCCTCATTGATATAGGAGTCCAACTCATTTTCTTTCAGGACCAGGGAGATCCTATACTTCTAGGATCGAAAGTTATCATCTCCCTCAATATTTTCATCAATATTGGTATGATGAGACATCTTAAATGAGAACCTCAAATGGAAATACTAAATATGTATATCTTACCAGGTCAAGATGTCAGATCTAGAATCTTGCAGTGCTGGTTTAGTAGTAGATTAGGGTTTTGTTTTTCCAGATTTATGTCTGACCAAATGCTTTGAATTTGATCCCTAAATTTGATTTTGGGGAGGATATCAATCTAGGCTTGGGCTCACTTAAAAATTTCTCTTCTATGAAAATCCCTAATTTTCGGCAGCAGCGTTGGGTCCAAAACTGAAAAACCTCAGAATTGGATTCTGCTTCGATAAAAAGATGTGCCCTAAGGAGGAGAGTTAATACAAACTTCCTTTGCTGAAAATCTGTGGAGAAATATCCACAAAGTAGGAATCCCTAGTTCCCACAGCTGCACAGTGTCTTCTTCTCAGGTTAGCTCTGATACCATGTTAGATTTTTATCATTAAGCTAGCAATACATTGGTATCTTTAACTGAGAGAATAACAAGCACAGCAATCAAACACAAGAGACAAATGAACACAACATTTATCCTCAGGGAAACCATAAATGGTGAAAACCCTGCAACTTCCTCAGAGATAGAACAACACCAAAAATAGAACCCAAAAAAGTAAGGTGATCTCCCGACAGCACTAACCTTCTTTCTGTCTAACCCCAGTGTCTTCTCCTTCCTCAACTATGTGCTACACTTGAGTGTGTATGAGATGTGTGATAAATAGAGAGGACAACTCTCTATTTATACTAATTCCTGACTTGACTAAACCCTACTAGGGCCGACCTCTCTAGGAGAGTCTAATAACCCTAGTGCCCCAGAACTACAGGGACTTTAACCCTTAGCCAATGGGAGGGTTACCCACAATGACTTGACATGACTTGTTTACATTATAGAACTTCCCGATAGGAACATCGGGGCATGGCATGACTCAAGTACATCATGAAATAAACATCAGGTTACAATATATAAGAAATACAAGTGAAATACATTTCGAAGTTACATATACATCAACAAATTTCACTATGAAGTTTAGTTTCAAACATTCAAGAAATGTTGGAAAATGAATTCTTAGTCTTCAAGATCAATTCATAAAGCAATCAAATTATCATATCATGTGAATAAACTTATATATGGAACCTTTTGTAGGAGCATAATCCCTCTCACTTGTTCGACTAGACAACCAAAGTATCATCACTTTTTCTTTGGTAAACATATTAACCATCTTCCCATTCCTCACTTATGTTATATGGACTATACCAATATCTGATGAACACAAATTATTTGTCACAATGTTGTCCACAATGTTGAAGACTAACATGAGCCCCTATAATTTCAATTTTGTTTTTCAAAAAAACAAAAAAGAGATGATAAGTCCACTATGCCCAATTCCATATTTTAGATGTTGTAGATGGCCACCTTATGTCTCTGCATCCAGAATTTGTGACTATTATTATGTGAATGGGTTGATTTTGGAAGGGTTTTAAATAGGAACAAAACATAAAATGGGTATTAAACAATTTTGGGAGCAAATTTCATTACACTGATGCGCCGCAAAGGACAAACAATGAATTCATCCAAATACTAACCTGTTTGTTAATGAAGGATCCTCAAAACTGGGGAGGATCATCATGATCAAGAAATCTTGCATTAGTGGAATTTTTAGTGTGTGATTTGTGAACATGTGTTATCCACCTAGAAATTGGCATGTTTTTCGAATTCAACAGGTTCAACATTGACTTCGATAAGTCCAAACATCGATACAAACTTGACAGGTTCCACATATTGACATGCATCATCGACTCCAACATCTCGACATGACTATGACATATTGTCTCTTTGTCTTCCAGTCATTTGTAATAGTTAAACTTCTTAACCATTCTAACTTATTTTTAATGGAATGTAACAGGTAGTCACCCAAGCATCTCAACATCCTATATAAGCGTGTACACTATTGTAAAATACAAGCAAGTAATTGAGCAGTAATCGAATTGCAGAGATTGGTTCGGATTCTTGAATTTTTTCTCTATAGTGTATTTCCTTCTTTTATTATTTTAATATGATTCCACCATAATAGTGCTCAATTCATTCAATCGAAATTTTATCCTTCAACGTGCGCTTGGAAAATTGAGTCATTGGTATCAGAGCATATTCAGAGCTTAAGTTGTGTAGGCACTTCTATCAAAGTTACCTGACTTATTCTTTTTCAAACATGCTAGCAAACTCAACAATTCAAGAAGTCACTACCTTTTACTTTAGATAAGATGGCTGAATAAAGATACAATAGACATGCAATTAATGAGACATAGCAACTCATAGAAAAATCATTGGCTCGACAACGAACCAAAATTTTCACCCAGTTCAACGAGTTTCTCATGCAATTTTATTTGACATCCAAAGGATCCTCGACGAGATCACACTCTGAAAAAATTCATTCCATTCAAGGTGCAAATGATTCTGGACATACCGAATCTTGAAGGCAATATTAACATGGAATACATAGACAATTGGGTACAACAACTAGAATGCTATTACTATGTTAATCAACTCTCATAAGCTAAAATTATCACCATTCCATCCTTAAATATGTCAACATCTGTGCACTTATGGTGGGTGAATCTATCAACAAAGATGGAGTGAGAAGGAGACCCCATAGACACATGGGATAAAAATTTTGAGTGCATATGAAATGATTTCTACCCACCCAAGTACATTGAACACTAGTATAAGAAGTGGCAACATCTAAGGGAATGGAAATACTACTATGTGCATTGTTAGACTAACGCGTTCTATCAACTCATGGCTAGACTTTGCATCCAAGAAGAAGAGAAATTGATTGTATTGAAGTGCCTCATCATATTATCCCCATACATTCAGCAAGAGATGGGGTTTCTGAATGCCAATATGTTGGTGGATACATTCCACTACGCAAGCAAGATTTAATCTAAACAAAAAGGAAAAAACATGTTTCACAACCAAGCCGACAGGTCGAACATCCGACAAGAAGTCACTAGTCGACTCCGACAAGTTAAGGCACCCTTCTCAGATGACTCCACCAAATCCAGACTATCACAATAATCACTCTCTAGAAGAAAAAAGGGAACATAACAAGAAGACCCCTACTAGGAGATTGTGTGATTATCAAAATTCATCATGGCATGATATGTCAGAATGCAAAGATTAGAAGACTCGTTTGGAAAAATTGTCGACATCCGATTTGTCCAAGCAAATATTGGTAGAATATTAAAAAGAAGCATTGACCCTTTTGACATCAACATCGACCACTTCGACAACCTCGACCATCATCGATGAGGAGGAAAAAGAACGCCTATTCCATACACAGATATGGGTTCAAAACAATCCATTGTATCTGATTGTGGATAATGGTAGCCATAATAAATTCATTTCTGAAGATCTTGTGAAGGAACTTGGTCTTGTCACCACTCCACATCCTCAGCCTTACAATATTAGTTGGATGAAGGATGGACATGAACTAAGGATCACCCGAAAATGCTGACTCACCTACTTTAGTAAGCCCTTTGAAGATGAAGTACTCTATGACATGGAACTACTTTATTTAGCTGACACCATGTTTGGGAAACCTTACCTATGGGATTGACATGGAATTTATCAGTCACGGCCTTAGAAGGTGATTGTCAAAATTTAGAATCAGTGGTATGGCATATCAGGGCGTCAAACTACACCAACAGTTGCGATGATATTTTCCAAACAAATAAAGAAGCTTATCAACCATGCTAAGAAATTCACATTGATTATGATAAAGTGTCACATGCCCCAATTCACAAAACATTTTATGTTTTAAGAAAAATTATGTCATATTTTATTATAAAGTCTGTAATTAATGGCTAAGTGGGGTCAAGGATAATTGACTGTAATTGCTGAATATTTTATTAATAAATAAATGAAAGATGAGACAACATCTTAAGGAAGCTGTCAAATGAGTGTTTTACTGGTCACTTGGTGGATAAGGCTAGGTTGAGAGCATATTGACACTTGGCAGTATCCTCAAACTACTTCTAGCTATTGTAGGAGCAAACTTCCCTATTTTGTGGTCATGTTCCCCAAGAAAGTGGAACAAGATTAGGTGGCTCATTAAGTCAAAACTGACCCAAAAGACCTAGGCATGCTAATAAAACTTCCCATTAAAGATAGCTGAGGCTGCTCATTCTTGAATGGTGAACATTCTGAGTGAACTAAGTGCAGAAGAAAATTCGATGGAGGGGATTAGCTGAAGTATGTTTTGAGTGAATAGTGCTAAAGACCTAAAATAGTGAAGCTATTCTAAGCTGAGTTCATATTGCTGAATGCAAAAAATATTTACTGCTTGACACTCCGTAGAGTTGCAGAGGATTATTATACTACATATGTCACCCAGTACTTCTACCAGGTGGACCAGGAGACAAGCTCGAGGGTCCTGAGAATTGCAGTCTAGCTTTTTCCAGGATTTGGTTGGGAGGAATAGGTTTCTTAAGTTGTTGTCACCTCATCTACATCTCCAGGTTCTACTTGATTTATTTATCTATCTAATTGTTTATTGTTATCTGAAAAGTTTGAGTTTAAGAAAGGAAATGTTATGCTTTTGATCTGTCACTACTAGGGTTAGTTTAAAGAAATACTTTTACTGTGAAAAGATTGTGAAATACTGATTTAGATAGGTTAGGGTAAATGATTAAAAATTTTAGATTTACTCTTAGATAGAAAAAAATACCTAACTTTATTTTTCCACACCTTTTATAAAGGTAGTACTCTAGTACATTAGGTTAGATTAAGTTCAGATAAAGAATCAAATGAAGTATGCATGCATGTGAATTATTATCTTCTACAAGTTCATAAGAATGATTCGTGTGTATGTATTTCTTTTTATTTCAGATGTCTTTATTTAGACAGAATACTTGAATAACATAAACAGATCTGTTTAGGAAAGATCTAAAAGTATAGGTTTACTTAGTCTGTGAAATTGCTTACATAGTAGATAGACTATTCACTTTAAGTCTATTATTATATTAATTAGCAGTCAATATAAAAAAAATAGACATTAAAATAACCAAGATTAACTTAAAGAAACAGTAAACAAGGCTAGATATTTACTGTAATAAACTCATCTAAGTAAAATGTAAACTAGGATAACATTAAATTCAAATACTAACTATGTATTTAAACTAAGAGAAATTAGGGTTTTATAAATAAAACCTAATTAAAAAAAACTATAAAATATAAATAACATTACCACCTCTTTCACTAACAGAGGGGTTACTCTTTTATCCATAAAAAAAATTAAAGCTTACATACTGCGTTTATATAACCATAGGCATCAATTAAATTATTATAGGAAAATTAATATATCCCCCCCAAGGAATAATGTTAAAAACTGTTTGAATAATTATAAACAACAATTAAATAAAAACCCTTCAATATATTTCAAACCAGGAAACAATAAAGATACAGGAGGTATTATTCACTCCTTGTTCTTTTAACCATTACTGACAGTAATAATCAAGTTATGATCTAAAAGCCCACTGTTTGAACCTTTAGTTACAATTTTACACATCAGTAAGATAAATATCAATTTACTTTAACAATAACCTTTGTTAAGTTAATTTCAAAAAGAATAAACCAAAATAGCTAAACATTACAAGCCTCCCTTCTTCATTTTAAAAAGTATAGTAAATATATATATGTATTATCAAAAATTCAACATACAATACAATAAGCTTCGAGCTTATTAAAAGAAAATTCAAATAGCATCTAAAAACCCAGTACTACTGAAACATATTAGTTTTGGCCCTATGGTCTTTTACAACCAGAGTCACTGCTTAAAATCCTGTGTAAATAACATAACTGTAAATAAAAAATACGACTGAGAAAGCCAAAATTTCTCAAAGTTTCGGCTATGAAAGCCCCAAATCTTTTCAATTCAAAATAGCCCCAAGGGCTTGAAGAATTTTAACCAACACATCATAAGTATCGGCCTCATGGCCTTTCAAAACTTTAAAAAAACACATTATTTCCATGGTCGTGCCGTAATCCAAAACCTTTTTTAAAACACATTGTATCCACGGCTGAGCCATAACCCCAAAAACTCGTGAACTACATCATCAAAAAGAGAACACCATACACCACTGTAGGAAGAACCTCAGCGAGACCGAGGATTACCAGGATGGATGCAAAGCCTGGAAAAATGGAGTGGTGTCGTTATGGTGAATTCCAGCATCGAGCTTTCACTTAAAAACCTGCATAAGTTTATTAAACCCTAAGTGAGAAATTTTACACAATCACAAGCGATTTAGTTTGTAAATATATGAAGACTAGCAAGAATTATAAGAAATATTTCTCACCTAATTGTTTGACCTTGGCCTCTTACATGTAGCAGGTTTAGACCCTAGTCACCAGAAAATACTTCGCTGAGCAACGATGGAAAAAACAGAATGTGTATTGTGCAAGACTGATATCAGAACGACGACTAAAAAACTCAAGCCACACTATGACAAGCCAAGAGTTGTGCTCACCTCTTCAACTCACTATTGCACCAGCGTATGAAGAATAACACTCACAGAGGAAAGCTAACGACGACAGAAAGGGATTTTGCACAACACAAATAGTAGACACATAAATCCTTCAATACAGAAGAACTCAAAGTGGTATAAAGGAATCCTATAACAAATAGTTTAAGGTTTTACAGTAAAACCATGTGGCCATGAGCTTGCATCTCATACGCTCATAGCAGAGACAAAAGAATAGGGAAGAATGTGATTTTAGGGTTTTAGGACACTTTTATATTGCCTAAGGTCAACCAAAAACCTAACCATCGATTAGGGACCACGTGGCATGGAAAATATTTACAAAATGTGGGTTTTGTGATATATTTCGAGATCAGTTGAAGCAGCCTGCACACAATAGTGAACGATAATTAAAACTTGTTATAACCTTGTAATATTTCTTATCATCCTTTATCATGGTGTTTATGCTTGTTATATCTCTAACGAGTAACATAGAGAGGTAGTAGTTATACTAGGTTTTGTATCATGTATTACAATCTTAGAAATGGTAAAAAATTTCACAAAGAATCCTTCAATGATAATTACACAACAAACATTAATATAAGAGAAACCATATCATAGTATAAATCCTCATAAAAGGGCTTAATCTTTAATGTCTGTATGCTTGAAAACCTAAGTTAATGATGAACTTGATTTGGTTAGTCTAGGAAATAAATTAAGTATCATTATTAGATACTAGTAATTTGTTTATCAATAATACCCTATGAGATGAGGACTATTTACAAAGGATTAAAAGGGATAGAATTGTTTTATAAAAAAAATATAACCCTTTCATCCCTACATAAAAAGCATTAATACTATAGATTGTTGTTTTTTTTCTTGTTGGTAAATACCAGGTCAGTGAGCAAACTATTTATGCACTATATTTTATTTCCAGGTGTGAATAACAACCATTTTACTTATTGATTATATCCAAATTCCGGTTGGCTAAGTTTACCTAGTTTGATAAATGATAAAATGAGTACCCTTAAATTACTAAGATGTTAAGTAATAAGGTGATAAAAGAACTTGCTATACTAATTTCCAATCACTAGAGTTATATATTAGAATTAAACTGAAAATAGATTGATGGAAGTTAAACAAACCAATTTTAGTTATAACGAATTGGAAAAGTAAGTGAACCTAGTTCAGTTTACTAAAAACACTTTCATTACTAGTAACTACATAGAACATAAATATTTAGATCAACGATACCTCTTTTACTGCTCAAGGATGTAAAATAAATAAATTTACTAGCATTCTAATTTATGCTAGTTGAGATAATAATCTCGATCTGGAAAACTTGTAACAAACTTCTCACCTGTAAAAGAAGCAATCTTCATTGCATTAGCTATAAGCTAAGTAAACCTCGTTCTCAACTGAAGTTCTTTCCTACTTCCATAAGACAGTAAAACAAACTTAGTACTAGATTTTAAACAGATGTTTCGATTCCTGTTATTCCAAATCAAAACCCGCTAAAAAAAATCCTTATCATTGAATTATGAAATCAAACTAATAAGTATGCAGAACTAAAGATTAACAAAATATTCAGTTCTAGTTTAATACTGTTTAAAGTAACCTGTAGCAGTTAATTGTTCCTAGGCAGTGACAACTACAAACATTTTATGTTACATGAAAATTTTTAAACTTTTACGAATTTTTGGGAGTATTACATAAAATCTCAACATTCCAGGAAGATTAGAGCAACCAGTTGACTCACCGACCAATGTGGCTCCTGACAACCACAACAGATTGAGCACATTCTTGAGGAATACCCGAATGTATTTCAAGATCCAAATGGAGTACCTCTACATTTCTAGGTAAATCACTCCATTGAGCTTGTTCCTGTTTCTTCATTACCTAACGCATCTATTTACATAAGATCCATCCTAAAAAATGAACAAATCCGTAGACAAATTTAGGATTTGATCAACAAAGGTCACATCTAACCCATCTCCACTCCTTGTGGAAGTCCAGTTGTCCTCGTTCCAAAGAAATATGTGAATTGGCGCATGTCCATTGACTATTGATCTCTCAAAAAAAATTCATTGAAGAATCTATACCCTCTTCCAAGGATATATGAACTCATCAACTATCTAAAATGTGCTAAATTATTTACTGAGCTCAACCTCAAGTCACTATACCATCATATTCCTATTGAGTCCACTGATGTAGGGAAAAAGACTTTGAAAACCAAGGAAGGATTGTTTGAATGGTTAGTCATGCCTTTCGGCTTAACTAATGCACCTGCGACCTTCATGAGATATATGGATGACCTTCTATAACCTTTCATCAGAAAATGTGTCATTTACTATCTCGATGATATATTCATTTTCAGTCGATCATGGGAAGAACATGTCGTACATATTCGAAAGTCTCCATTAACATCGACTATATTTGAACATGGACAAATTCTCATTTGCAATGAACAACATAAAATATTTTGGGGTATATAATTGACTTTGCAGGAATTCATGTTGACCCAGAAAAAGTACAGATCCTCAAAGATTGTCCCATTCCTCAAAGAATTCTTGAACTAGAATTTTTCTTGGTTTGGCAATTTTTTATCGACTATTCATATTCTGCTTTAGCCACATAGCTAGCCCTTGAATCAGTTGAATAAGGGAAATGGTAAAACTATCTTTAAATGGACACCAACACAACAACAAACTTTTGAGCAACTCAAAAACAAGCTTTGTACTGCACCAGTACTTGTGTTACCTGATTTGCATCAGCCTTTTGACATTGAGATAGATTCATCGGACTATGCTTTAGGAGCAGTGATCACTTGGTTTGGTCACCCAGTCGCTTTTCATTCTGAAATTTTCAATGACATTGTTAGAAGGTATTTGACGTATGAGAAGTAACTGTACGCCATTGTGTAATACCTTAAGTAGTGGAGACATTACATCCTTGCGAAGGAACTCTCATCCTCACAGACCATAAGCCCTTACAGTTTGCCCCATCCTAGTCAAAATTAAAGACAACTCGACAACTCAATTGGATTAATTACCTACAACAATTTCAGTTGGTAATTAATTATTGGAAAAGTAAATCCAATGTCGCAGATGATTGTATCAGTCGACCGCCAATTACTCTACTTTCCACAATGATGAGTATGTTGGGTTACGACACCACCACTTGGACACAATTGTATTCAGTGGACTACGAATTCTCCATAATTTATCGATAGCTACAGACCGACATGCCATATACTATTGACTACATCCTGAAAGACACCTTTCTATACAAGCTTGGAGAGATTTGTGTACTGACCAGTGACCAATGACAACAACTTATTTAGGACGTGCACTACAACAAGACTGTAGGACATTTGGGAGTAGCAAAGACTCTTGTTATCCTCCAAAAGTATTTCTACTATCCTTCACTTAAATATGGCATCAAAAAGTACATTCTATCGTGCATGGTTTGTGCCATTGCTAAACTGCTGAATTGACGACAAGGACTTTATACGCCTTTGTTGGTTCCTAGTTGACCATGGGAATCTATTTCTATGGACTACCTAATGGGATATCCTATTACGAAACATCATCATGGCATGATCTTAGTAGTAGTCGATATATTTTACAAGACGTCTATACCCATTCCATGCAAGATGACTACGACAACACAGTAGGCTGCTCATCTCTTCTTTGAACATGTTTGGAAACATTATGGCCTTCCAATGACCATCATTTATGACAGAGACGCCAGATTTGTGAGCATCTTTTGGAAAACTCTGTGGAAACATATCAACACAATAATTTCTTTGTCGACAACTTTCCATCCTTAGACAAATGGATAGATGGAAGTTGTGAATCGCTTGGTAGTACAATTAATTTTCATGTACAACCACAAGCATCATCAGACATGGTATGAAATTATTCCATACATACAACATACTTACAATCGTGCTTAGCACAACTATATGGGAAATAGTCCATTCAATATTTGTTATGGATTTCAACCCTCACTGCCCATCAACTTGATCAGTTCATCGACACAATCAAACAACACTGACTCTCACGAATGAGAAGTTGAAAAAGCATTGAAGTTTCAAGATAAAATATGCAACATTGAGAAGAAAGCGTAGGAAATGTGGCAATGAGATAATGCAAAAGATAAGGCCCAATAAGATCAACATTGTACTCCACATTCATTCTAAATTTGGGATTAGGTCTAGTTACATCTAAAGAAGGAGCACTTCATTGGTCCATACAGAAAAATGAAACATTTGTGATATGGTCCATATAGTATCCTTATGTTAGAATTAATATGCCATTGAACTTCAAGCAATGCGTGTTATTATATTCTTAATTATTTGCAGTGAAAAGGAATGAATGATACCCATTGAACAAAACAAATCTCACAGAAAACAAACATGAAATCCTCAGTATAATTACAGTATAAGCTTCATTAATCCCAACAGTATACAATGGTGTTACAAAAAGGATAATTCTATTCATGTGGATAAGATTCGAATCTACCAACTCAACATGCCTGATTGGCTCACTAGAATTGTCTAAATCACTATCAAAGTTCACTAAGCTAACTCCATATGTCTAAGTCAGTCTCTCCATCAATTATAATCAGTTAAACTAGTTGAACTGATGTGGTAGGTCAGAAGTAGGTGAGAACTAGCGCCTCCCCACATGCAACCATGCAAGACTAGCACTAATTGAATGTAACTGAAGCATATCTTAGTTTTACTAGTTACCAACTACCAACGACTGAAGGAGGTTGGTGTCGGCACTCCCAGTGGCTCCTAAATTGTAGGGATTGGTCAAGGAGTCACATAAAATGATGCATGAAGGTGCAGTCAATTGCAGTTAACCTCTATCTATGTTCCCCACACTCTAGTGACTGGTATAGGTGGACCCATTAGGCCAAGTGGACCCAATGGTACTAGTAGACCCAATAATAACTAAATGAATCCTAAGTTTGGAAAATATAATCTGATAGACCAGTTTGGACAAGGGAGGATTATAATCCTAACACCCGCCCTGAATCCTAACTTGGAACTGTGGACCCTGGAAACAAGGCCAAAAGCCACCAATATAAAAGAATAAAAAATGTTTCTTAATAAACAAAGGAAATAGGGGAAAAACTAATGGGAACACCCCCAACCCCCTCAAGATAAGCAGTGAATCAGGAAAACAAGTTTTGAATAAAACTTTGTGAAAAAATTGTTGCAATTTATAGCACTATGCAGTAGCAAATGCTATATCTTGGTTCTTCTACGTAACAACGTCTTGAGACTGTGCATGTGAACCTATGAATCCAAAATAAATGAGTATGTTTAGAGGAATATTCCTCTTTGAAATAATAAGAATATGCTCAACTAAATCGGAAATATAGACAACTGCTAGATGAAAATTGGCCCCATGTAGAGCAATTGAAATCAACTGATAAGAGAGAAAAAGTGCTTGAGAATTCAAACCATTTGAGGAACACCCAAGAAATCGATATATTTCATCCTTGAACATAAAACCATGTGAGGTAAAATCAACCCCAAGTGTGTTAGGAGGAAGTGTCCAGGCGAATGTAGAATGTCTCCATCTTTACTAGTTCTGTGAGGAGATGAGCATGTGATCAAAAAGATAGGTAGAGAAGACTTGATACTATGGAGAGCAATGATTGAGCACCATAATATGATATAGATTCATAAATAACCAATTATTCAAAAAATATAATATCAACAAACTCATAAGAGGAAACTAACATCAAATCCCCAGCAACAAGTTTGAAGGAGACTTGCGGAACTTGATTTGTCACAGCAAAATTGATGAGACTAGCTACAAGCATGACTGAAGGCTCTTGGAACTTAAAACTTGAACCAAATAATATCATATAAGATCCAAATAAGATCATATCATATCCAAATAAGTTCATATCTGATCCAAAAGTGTGGAATGACATCAAATCCCCAACAACAATTTTGAAGGAGACTTGCGGTACTTGATTTTTCACACCAAAATTGATGAGAACAACTACAATAATTACTGAAATATATTGAAACTTAAAACCTGAAATAAATAATATCATATAAGATCCAAATAATTTCATATGATATCCAAGAGTGTGCTCCACCGAGATGGTAGATGCACAATTTTCTCCTTCAAAACTCTGAGTATTGGTGCATTCAATCATGTAGGAATTTCTTGGAAACTCAAGATCAATGAGAGTGAATGGATCACTCCTCAAATATGATATTATTTAAAAAATATCTAATTATCCATAAAATATAATATCATCAAACTTGTAAGAGAATACCAACATCAAATCACTAGCAACAATTTCAAAAGAGACTTTTGGTACTTCATTTTTCACACCAAAATTGATGAGAACAACTACAAGCATTACTGAAAGATCCTGAAACTTAAAAATTGAAGCAAATAATATCATATCAGATCCGAATAATATCATATAATATCCAAATAATTTCATATCATATCCAATATTGTGCTCCACCAAGATGGTAGATGCACAATTTTCTCCTTCTTCAAAACTCTGAGTATTGGTGCATGTAATCATGCAGGAATTTGTTGGAAGATCTAGATCAATGAGAGTGAATGGATCACTCCTACAACATGATATTATTTCCATAAAATCCATATTATTACGTTTCTTCACACCGGAAACATCATTAGGGAGAGGGAAATCAAATTCCTCTTCATTTTCTGAAATAATCACTGGTAAACTATGGATAGAATTTAAAATAGAAGAATCATTGGAGAATGTTTGCATAGAATGGAAGGAGAGTTTTTCTTAAATAGAATATATTCAAATTTCTTCTTCTGGATCATCCATATGAGAATATGATATATCTAATATCTCATAAACTTCCATAGTAGCACGAGAAGGAGTCACTCCAATGAGACTTTCTTCAATTCAGATTGACTGTGTGGAAGATTATGCTTCTTATTAATATTGGACAACTTCATCAAAGAGAGTATAGGCTCAGAATTTTGAATATAGAAATATTTTTTTGCTAGGTGTTCTCTCCAAATTGCTATAATTATCCTTGTTGTGCTTTCCAAAGGTTCTATCCAATTCTATCCAGAGATCCTTTGGGTATTCAACAGAATCAATAAGGTAGTGCAACATTGGAGAAAAGGCCATACATATTGTTACAAAATATCTATCACCGTAATTTATGCAATCATTCTCATCTTCATAATATTCTTTACCAATTCCAATAGATACATCATAGAGACCTCGTCCCTTTAGATATGAAATCATCTTCAATTTCGATTATGAATATCTTGTGAATGGAGCAAGAAGAGGAACTAGAAATATTGAATCCATATGAATGTGTACCTGCAAAATATCACTGCAAAACTAAAAATAATTTTCACTATGTCAGACGCAACCCTTCCCTCTCAACATGTACACTTTTTCAGGGTATGTCACGCCCGCACCGCCAATCTGAGTGAATTCAAAGGAAGCAAGGCACTCTTTGTGGGACTTCTGTGGAAACCCCACTGCTTCTGGTGTACAATGGAGAGTAGAAAGACTTGAAGCTTTCCTGAGGAGGATTTGATACCATTCTAGAATTAATATTGCATTTATCTTCAACCAATGAGTGCTATTAGATTCTTAATTATTTGCAGTGAAAAGGAAATAATAATACCCACTGAACAAAACAAATCTCATAGGAAGCAAACATGAATTGCTCAGTATAATTACAGTATAAACTTCATTAATCCCAGTAGTATACAATGGTGTTACATAAAGGAGAATTCAAATCATGTGGATAATATTAGAATCTACCAACTCAACATGACTGGCTCGATAACTAGAAGTGTCTAAATCACTATCGGAGTTCACCAGGTTAACTACAGATGTCTAATTAAGTCTCTCCATTAGTTATAATCAGTTAAACTAGTTGAATTGATGTGGTAGGTGAGAAGTAGGTGAGAACCGGTGCCTTCCCACATGCATCCATGCATGAGTGGCACTAATTGAAATGGAGGACATCTAACTAAATGTAACTGGAGCACATCTTAGCTTTACTAGTTACCAACTACCAACAACTGAAGGTGGTTGGTGTCGGAATTCCCAGTGGCTCTTAAATTGTAGAGATTGGTCCAAGAGGCACACAAACTGATGCATGAAGGTGAAATAAGTTGTATTTAACCTCTATCTATGTTCCCCACACTCTAGTGACTGGTATAGGTGGCCCCAATATTCCAAGTGGACCCAATGGTACTAGTGGACCCAATAATAACTAAATGACTCTTAAGTTAGGAAAATATAATCTAATAGACCATTTTGGACAAGGGAGGATTATAATCCTAACACCTTAAGCATATTGGAGAAAATTATTTCCATCTCAAAATTACTTCATGCTTGGATCCGCATCTAGTGTTCAATGTGGATCTACTTCGACCATACCATGCACCTTTTCTGGCACAGAACAACTTGCAGACAATAGAACCCGAAGACATCCATCCATATGTTCATGATCCTCTTCCTTGCAACACCATCATGGGACTACACATGCACCATACAAGGATGAAATCCATTCCCTTTTTTCAATTGGCTAAAGTCGGACATATCCCAACCCAAAGAAATGGGTACTTTTCTACCGAAATAACCAACAAATTTCCTAACCTAAACAAGAAAACAATGGGGACCATTGTTTCTTAAGGAAGGAGGAATGATCCACCCAGTAGTTGGCATGTTTTTTGAATTTGACAGGTTCAACATCGACTTTGACAATTATGAACCTAGACACAACCTCGATAAGTTTCACATCTCGGCATGCATCGTTGACTCCAACATCTCGACACGACTATGATAGATTGTCTCTCGGTCTTCCAGTCATTTGTAATGGTTGAACATACAAGCCGTTCTAACCTATTGGTAACTAAATGTAATGGGTAGTCACCTAAGCATCTCAACATCCTATATAAGCATGTGCACTATTGTAAAATACAAGAAACCAATATAGCACTAATTGAATAGCAGAGATTGGTTCGAATTCTTGCATTTTTTTCAATGTGCTTATGTTCTGTCTGTGTAGTGTATTTCTTTATTTTCTTATATTAATATGCTTCCTCCATAACAATGCTTGATTCATTCAATCAAACCGTTGCCCTCCAACATGCGCATGGGTGCCTAGATCAATGTGGCATTTTTTTTAAAATAAAAATGATTATGTTGATGTTTACCTCAAGAATGCAACAATGTATCCCTTTGATGTCGAGGACAATGTTTTGGGGTCATGAATATTTAGAATTTATACATCACACTTGATTTTTTCCTTCCATGTAATATGGTGTATTGAAAATTATATTGATGTGTAACCCACAATACCTTCACTAATGTAAGCCATTGATACTATAGAAATGTGGGTGGGGTTTGGTAGCTAATTTATGTTATTGAACAATGGCCAAAGGGATTTGATTCTCTTGACTCTTGTCATCAATGATAAAATGCATAGGTTGTTTGAATCCAAATTTAATTGTGAAACAAGCAATTTGTTCATCCAATTCAATTTTGCTTAATGATGGAATGAGTTATTGTGATTGTGACAAAAATGTTGGAGGATTTAATGCAAATATTAAATTCTTATTTCCCTTGTTTATATTCAGTAGAAGAGGATCCCATATCTAGGATAAAAGAGTTTTTGTAACTGAAATTTTAGTTTATCATGATAAGATGCCTTGCAAATGTTGCATCGCTTACAAATATTCTTACACCTTTTTTTTGTTCTCAATGACTCATTTATCCTTCCTATGTTATTGTTGATTATTTCTTAAGATGTGCAGTTTTGTTTGGGTTGAAATTTGCTTGTTTGTTGTGATTGTTGTAATCATATTTTAATTTGTGTTTATCACAACAATAGTTGTGCTTTTTCTCAATATTTGTTTTCAATCTATGAGCATCCCCAAGTGTGTTCATGTTTATGAATTTGATCTTGAAATTGATTTAACATTTTAATTTATTTTGATAAATGAAAACAATATTCATTTCCTCCTTTTGGTGTTTAAATAAGTAATAGGAGTAACGAGTGTGAAACTTGTTCATGGTCATTGAAAATTTGATCATGACATTGGTGCAATTACTACCACTTCATATATTGACTTTTTATATAGTTCCAAGGTATGTAATTTTCCATGACTCACTTATAGGGGGCCACCTCATGTTGTGATTGGAACCACACTCTTCACATTGTTTTTTTCTCTCCATCCAGAAGCCTTGGTGTTGAGATACATATTCATGGTTGTGATCTTATTTGTTTTACATCATTGAAGTTCTTAACATTAACATAAGTTTGTAGGACACTAACCACTCATTGAGTTCCTTAGTGTCAATTTTCTCTTCAAGGAAAGGAATATTATGATCCTTCTTCAAATTAAATAGGTTTTTATCAATGTTTTAAGAACCAACTAAAATAAAAATATAATTGGTTGGTTCATTTTGTTCAATCCAAATAGCCATTGAATTGGTGTTTAGAAATTTGTTGTTAGAAATCAAAAAAATAGTTACATGAAGTTGATTTAGAGGTTAATTCGGGTAACCATATTTGTTCATTGAATCAATATAAGATTCATTTCTAAAAAAACTAGCTGCAAGAAATACAATAATGGCATACTGACCTTTAATTGCTTCAAAAAACGAATTCTAGGAGACATGGTCCTCTCTCCCATTCAAGATTTAGTCTTTTAAAATCAATTAAACTAAACACTATGAGATAGCCATGGCAGGAATATTGATCTTCATAAATTATGTGTAATAAGACAATCTAAGGACCTCTCATGTAATCATCCTGCATTAGACATAGCTATATCAAATCTATCTTAATGAACCGAACAATATGAAGAAAACAAAGAACAAATCTAGGAAAGTTGGTCCTCTCTACCATTCAAGCTTTAGTCTTTCTCAAATCATTTAGGCTGAACACCTGATGGTAGGAATCTCAAACTTTCTAAATGATTTGGAATAGAAAAGTGTGTGAATATCTTGTGTAATAAACCTACCTTAGACATGGTTATTCCAAATCTATCTCAATGAACAAATAAATATGAAGAAAATAAAGAACAAATCCAGGAAATTTGGTCCTCTCTCCCATTCAAGATTTAGTATTTATCAAATTAGTTAGACTGAACACCATGATATGGCCATGGTAGGAATCTCAAACTTTGTAAATTATTTTCAACATGACAATGTGTGAACCTCTTATGTAATCAACCTACCTTAGACATGTGAATTCGTCATTTTGAGTGAGTCCATCAACTGGGAAATGGGTGTAGTTTCTTTTCCATGATACAAATTTGAAGTTTGACATTAACATAATAGATTTGAATTGAGAGAGAATTTATAGGAATTTAGAAATAACCCTAGGAAATCTCATGCTAATCCATAGAACATCCAAAACCATTCTTGTTGTTTAGTCAAAATGAAAGTAGCTCTATTTTTTTGGTTAAAATATTTTCCATCGTCAGACTTGCAGCATATATCACAATGAATACAATTGTGAGAGATATGGAAAAAAAGATGGAGAAATAAAGGACTGTGTTGTTGTTCTGACTTCATGGATGTCGTTGTAGTGATGCACAATCATCTCTCTTCTGATCAGAGTGGTTGGATTCTTGGATAGTTGACCTTATGGTTAAGTGGAATTTCAAGAACATAAACATCACAGACACGACGACATGTCGATGCAATGGAGATTCCCTATGGTCACAATAGAGATTCCCATGTGTGGAATCATATATACTAGACATGTGATTAAGTTTAATTCTGATAGCGTATGTGTCATAAGGCTCTAACTTGGATAATGTCTCTGGGATTTCTATATTTTCTCTTAGAGACATATTTGGTTAGTATGAAAGACATATATTGATAGTTGTTGATCAGTGAGGGAGCACATATATTTGTAAGTTCTGCCTATGAACTCTTGAATAGGTATCAGAATCTATTTACTGGATATGTTGTTATTTCTTGATGATGTACCTCGTTACCTTTGATTCAATTGAATATCAAGGAACTACTTTTTTCATCTGGAAAAAAACATACATGTCATAGTAATGACACTTTCTTTCACATTAGCGATGATAGTAAGTGGAATTTCAAGGAGATTTAGGTCATCATTGCAACATAAGTTTTATTGCATGAGAGACATGTAAAAACATTGTAGGCTATGTTGTTGGTATTGCGACTATTCGTTATGCACTTGAAGAATAAAATATTTTAGGACATAAGGAACATTAGAGTTGCAACAATAAATAGGTCATCAAAATTGTGATGTCATGTGAAACGAAATTTGGAGGAACCATTGTTTGTAATTATCCTTTAAATATTAAGTCATAAGAGAGCTGAAACAACTGTTAGAATTTGGTCCAAATGGCCTAGTGATTAAATATGTCACAAAATAGAGGTTGGAGTCAAAATTTATGACCAAAATCATGAGGTCATATTTCGTAGTGTCAACTAGAAATGGAGTTAATGCTCTCGTATGCCAGCCCATTAGGGTATAAGGATTTGAAATGTTGAATATTTAGGGACTAAATCTCCAAAATATTTTCCCCTCAGGGCCTAAATCTCCAAAAATTTCATCCCATTTGGGACATATTGTTGTAACGTTCGGTCAAATTAAGACATATTGCTTTGACATTTTGGGGAAAAAACAAGATTTCTCTTTTTCATGAGGAAAATTCTTATGGCATGTTGAAAGGTCCCAATGGAAAATATTTCTGAGTGATTTATTTTTGGAAAATTCCTAATTACTTTTTCGTTTTGCTTCAAGGCCACTTCAGAGTTTTGAAAAAGGATAATACTAAGGGTCATGATGAAACTTTAAGACCAACATAATTTTGGGAAGTTAAAACTAGTTTTTTCACCTACGATTCTCAACTCTTTGAGTCTTCTTAATCACTTACAATCATGTAGTATGATGATATATATCAAAGGGAAAGTGATCAATCTAGTCAAGGAATGATCCAAAGTGTTCAATGATATAAGAATCACTCAGACAACTGCTTAAAAATGTACCAGACAATGATGCGCCATAGTCAAGCTAAAATTGATGGAGCATGGTTGAGGGAGGGTGCATGTGGGTCATTGATCATTTATTTAAAATTCATTTTGGGCCCCAATTTACATCACTTGGGGAGTTGTTGAGGGATCAAAAAATGGAGACACACTTGGAAAAGACAGAAGCTCTATTGTTATAGTTGTGTGTAAACTTTGAAGCATAAATATATCATCTTTATTTTATAGACACCAAGGCATTTAGTATGTCATGGGTCTCTATGACCCTATCTTGAGATATGGTTAATGATCATACTTGTGCATACATTTTGACAAAAATCATCCATTGTATTAAAGATATATTAAAATTAAGTTCATTTCAGTGTAATGGTAATCATTAATACAAAATCTAGTCTAGGTCTTAGGGCTTATTAGATCTGGGATAAAATATTTCCACCATGAACCATTTGATATGTATTAGGTATTTCTACACTACCCATGAGGGTCCATAGCCATGATGGATTCACCATGGCATCATAAACATTTCCCTGCTTCTAATGAGCATCCATATCCCCTGCGGAGTTATTTGTGAATCCATTTACTGACTGGACTTCCTTTCCCAACTTTTACACTTATTTGGTAGTTCACATTTGAACATCTAATGGGGGAAGCAGTGGATTTGCATCACTTACTGGGTTATTTTTCCTTCTATTGATATTTAGGTGAGCTATTCAGTACATGGCTATTTTTAAGTCCATTTAACTATTGACCCATGGACTTTCAAATTTTCACCCTTCTCATGATCATCTTTCTTAATATGAGTGTGAGTGGGTCCCTCATCACCTTTGATATATTTTTTCAAATTGGATGCTAGGATAACACAACCAATCACTACGAGTGTTCCTAGTCTAACCACCAATGCTACATTCTCTTTGTTGTTGGGACTCACAACATGTATAATTATCTCTCTCAACCAATTTTAGAGAAAACATAGGATTTTTAATCTTTCTCTCCATGCATGATCATTACATATTGTCTAGGGAGAATCAAGACATCAAACATGTGTTTCCAAAGTGAGGCAAAAGGGATCAAAATGCATAGTTAATCACAATCCAAGAGTTAAGGATAAATGAATAAAAAATGCATGTTGCATTCAGGAGATGAAATATTTTTCAAGAAAAAATGTGTAGCAACATTCAGATGAAAAAGGTGGAACATAGATCCAATCTACACAAATACAAGAAAAATATCAACTCCGTTCAAAACAAAATATAATAAATGATGTGTGAAATATCGACAGTAAATAATGAAAATAAAGTGAGAATATCAATATTACATGTGGTTTCAAAAAATTCATGGGTCATAAGGAAGCAAACGTTTGTGTATCCTTTAGAAAAACACTAATCCCTATGAAATACTAGGCACATAACAACCAGCCCAAGTTGGATTTGGAACTAAGCTATCTGAGAATTAAAATGTTTTTTTTGTTTGCTAAGTTTCTAATGACCGATCTTTGTGGACCTGCATTCTAGGATTGTCAAGAACTGAAAATATTCTCCTTTTTTTATGATTAAGATATCAATATTGCTCATTACTACTTCTTTCAATTTCAACTTTGTGTTATTCTTACATTCCCCTTACACTTATGGAGTCTGAGCTGAGAGTAATATCTATTAAATTATAGGCTCACTAATGTGAAAGGTTTTCAAAAAACAAGTTGTCTAAATTCAATATTACACTTTCAAGATAAGACAAAACCATTCTCTAACATTTCAGTCATTTAAATTTGACGATTTTAGCTTGGAAATGTGGACTACCAATGAATATGGTGTGCCTTTTTGTGGAATGGTATTTGAACATGTCTCACATAAGTCCTATCATCCTCATGTTGGGTCCAAATTTTAGAGTATAGAATAACAAGTTCAACTCAATCATGTGATGTCAAAAAAACATTTGTTCCTACGTACAAAAATCATTCAAGAAATAAGGCAAGTTTTAATTATCCTAGGAGAATTGAAAATACTCAAAACAAAATATCTCTAAAAAAATTATAAAATGGATTTATAACAAAGTTTACAAATGTTAGGCTCTTGACACATATCAAATTTTCTACGAAACAATCTACATCTCTTGTTCAATTTTTTTCCTCCAACTTAGGTAATCCATCCAATCTTAAAACAAATTAGCATAGAAAAATCATATTCAAATAGAGATGAACATAAAACTCCTTCATGCAAGTTCATGATTGATGAGGACTTATTATGAAAAAACATTAATTAAACATCTAGTCATGTTTGCATGAACTTATTCCTAGAATAGGAATAAATCTAACAAGAAAGTATTACATATTTGGATGCTTCAAATCTAATCTTCTAACTTACCAATTTCATGTTGCCAAGATCATACTAGTAGAGGAGAATCGATTGTCTTGAATTTTCTCAGATTTGTGGAACCCTTTGATCAAATCAGGAAAGCGAATATCATATCCATGAAAGATAAGATAGAATCTGAGTCAATGAACATAATTGATCATTATTATCATTTGGTTTTTTCTAGTTTTATTCTTACTGAAACAACCCTTTTCTCAGCATAAGAGTTTATTCACTGTACATGATAATCAATTGTGAATTTGATTTCTCCCTTTCCTAAGGTTATGAAATTTGATTGGAAATGTGGCAATATCATAATAAAATCCATATCATTTATCTCTTGCAAGAGGCCAATGTTTTTGAGGCTCAATGTTATCAATACGAGCACAATCATCCCTCAAGCTTGTACCCTATGTATTGTTGGTTATTGTTTTCAAAAAATAACATTTTTAAACCAAGGCATAAAAAATTAGGAGACTAACAACGTTTGAAAGAAATGTAAACCATCAATCCTATAAGGGGAATAACCAATCCTTTGTACACTTATTCAAGTCATAAAAATTGAAAAAATAATCAAGTATTACATAGCATTCATTAATAAAAATCAAAGGTGATATGTACAAAGCAGTAAATCTGAAACTTTGTGCACATGGGAGACTCGTCTATATCAAAGGAATGAAAGCAATTGTATTCAAACAATTAACAACAACTATTATTATATATTTAGAGAATATCATTTTCCATGTTTACATCACTAGAACACTGGTATGTTGATCCACCTATTATAGCTGATTTTTCCACGCTCATTATATCATGTTTTTATGGCCTATCCATGTCCCTATGCAAACCCTTTATACCCCCTTTGCTTAGTATTAATTTGATGCTCCAGAAAACCCCTTAAAACATCATATTTATGAGTATACATGGGTCACTAGCCTACTTCCCGTGTGTACATGCAACTTGCTCCATTATGACCGGTGTACATCGGGAAATGTGCTCAAAAATAAATATTTGGAGTTCTCCCTCATCAAGTAATGAATAAATTGACGCTTGGCCTTCCATATGCTTGGAAACGCTCTGAATCGGTCCTTCAATTCTCATTGAGGGGCTATATATCGAGCTACTTGGAAGCATTGAAGAAGGAGGACTTGTGAGAGCAAAGATATTATAGTGGGTTTGTGCCCCATTCTTGCATACTTGAGTTTTCACCCCTTTATCCTTGGAGAAGCCATTGGCACTCTTTCCCAAGATTGCCTTTGTCTTGTGAGATTTCCTTGATATGGAGGATTTAAGTGGTTGAGGCCTAGGTGGATGACTCAATTTCTCGATTTCGACGAGGTGCCAACAGAGGTTGTCATTTTTATCTCTATTTACATTTAATAGAAATATTCGTTTCCCATCCATTATATGTGTAACTATGAATATTTGTATCCATGGATGTAGTTTCTTTTATTATATATTGGATTTGTATATGCTAGATTAGGCTCTAACAATTAATACCTATCATTCTTGTGTATTTCGTTGCTATTGAGGATGAAATATAGGTATAAGTGTGATTGAAAGCTCAACGAGGATCTTCTACAAATGTATATCCCTTAGTGTCAGCCTTTTTTACATCTTTAGCATATTTAAAATGGCTCGATTTCTAGTGTCATACTATCTGTTGTGGTCCACCCCAATCCATAAGAAGTTTTCTCTATAACAGAATTGGCGACTCCACTAGGGATTTTCCTTTTGTCAGGGTTTGGGTGCAATTTTTCGCTTGATTTTATCTCTGCTTCTCCATATTTCTATGTCACATTTGGCAGTATGTTCATTTATTGACAGTCCCCTAGATTGGTTTGACCTTGGGCCTTCTTTTTACCACCTTCTTCTTTGTATATGCGGGTTAGAGAATATATAGTCATGTATGTACGCAGGTAGTACTCTACCTAGTCATGTACATACATTGTTGTTCTTTGAACAGTCGCATACATCCTCTCTTTTGGTTGAGTTCTTGATGTGTGAATTTTTGGGGTGGGTTGTGAGTGTGGTTGGGTATTCTTGGGTACCAATATTCTCTATTGACTATTCCTTTTGTGATCAAAAACCCCTTTTTGTTAATTTTATTTTTTTGAAAAATTTCCTAGTTGATTTATCTCCTTTTTGTTTTGTCATTAGTGCATTAGTATTTTAGTCTTAGTGTCTTTCTTGGATTGTGTTTTCTACTTGCTGCAAATACTGAGAGATTTAGTTACTTTTATTACATTTTCAAAATAATTTTATAGTTGCATACTTACTTGCATCTCACATATGCACTTAAGGAGGTACTTGCATTGGGTTGTTTGGCTAAGAGTGGTGTTTAGAATTTCATATAAGAAGGATTGCATTGGCATTTGAAATGAAATGGAATTTTTTGCATTACATGTAGTGCAATACCACCTTTTTCATGATTAAAAATGAGTTGCACTTAGTGTTTGTTTTGGGCATGCATATTTATTTCATTACTGAGTCGTAATATCACTAGTCCCACGTTCATTACCCTTGATTAATCACATCCATTAAAATTAACACTTAACTTAAAAGTAATTACACTTTTTATTTGAAAGTGGTGCACCAACAAGCTTAGTTTGCAGACTCTTGGAATAGGGTGTCATGAGTAAATTTTTCAAATACTATGAAACAAAACAATTAGGTGTCTGTCCAAGTGAGAAGTGAAATCCTTGGTATAATTGGTGTTCTCAGGAGGATCCTATTACACAGGAGTTAAGCACGAGGCATCACACACGTTTGGAGATATTTCCAGGATATTATTCGTATATGGGGGATTTTGAGGTACCTTTGGTGATTTTGAGCTTCGAGATTTTTTATCCTACCCATATAGTAGATATCACCTACGATTGTCCACCTGAGCATTGGTTATATTGAGGTGACCTTAGTTTCCTTACCTAGGTATCGCAGGGGGTGCTTGCAGAGGTTATTTTGTGAGTGTCCTTGTCAGGTAAGGGTCATACAACATAGTCTCTATATGCATTAAAGCTGAGGGCCACTATAATTGGTTACACACCTCCGCTTGTAGTGTATGGGAGTCTCAGGCCTCTTCTAGGTGATACATACTTACTGCATTCGAGAAATCACTTATCCTCCCTCTCTGCTTGTTTGCATCTGGCCTAGTTTTATTCAAGGGTATGCTCTTTGTGCGCTAATTGGATTTAGGGATAACAATTACTTGATTCTCTTTATGTTCTCTTAAGTTCTAGTTCTATTGCATTCGCCATGCCTTACATAAATACTATTATTCTATCACCCGCTCCAGGTTCTAGTATGGACCCTGGTGTTGGACTAGGGGGCACCACAACCCCTTATCTTGCACATAGATTCGAAAGTGGTTATATTCCACTTGCTACTTCATTTGTGGGAGGATTATTTCCATTTCTTCATATAGCCTTGACACTAGTGTTCACTCCCGTGGGGGTGGTAGTGAATAAATGCACATTGGGTCTATGGTTTACATTCCTTCTTATGTCCCATCGTCCACTACATCAATTCATTTGGATGCTTTTCTTATGATCAATCCTCCCTTTCTCGTATAGTTTGGACTCTTTACTGACCATTTCTAGTTGTTTTGAGACTTATATTGGTGTGTAGGGAGTCATTTTGGGTGCACTTTCATTGGGTCTTTGACCCACTCGTGCCCATGATAGGTATAACATTGAACTTGCATATAGGATATGATCACTTTTCTACATGCATCATGCATTGTTCTATGACCATGTCACCTTAACCATAGGTATGAACCCACTTCATGATGTTACAAAACCTTCACACTGCTACTAGAAGTGGCATTATGTAAGTGGTAGAGCTTCCCTACTCATGGGTGCCCTAGATACATCCTGCTTTGCCATTTGGTACCCATGCTAAGTGTCCTCCCTCAGGTATGGGATTCCCTTGTAGTCCATCCATGTATTTAGAAATAACCTCATATTCTTTATTGAACTTTATGATGGCCATCTCCCACAGGGACTCCCATTTATATCAAGTTATAAATGCATTTCATGCGTTTTCTTGTCGTATTGAGATTTGTGTCATCTTACTGCTTCAATTTTATAATATTTATAGCCTGATATTGTCTCAATCCTATCCCATCATAGATTTCCATATATATTTTGCAGCTTGATTATCCCATACCTGGAGGAGACATCCCCCTCGAGTGTCCTTATCCTGTACCTACTTCCTTGCATTGAGCATAGGTATGTTCCACTTCTTGGAACTAGTTTTATTTCCCGTGACACTCGTTTCCTCCTAATTTTTGTACTATAATAAATTTTAATCTTTTTCAAGCTTTCCAATATGAAAAATACCAAAAAAATAAAAACATAAAAATACGGACGAGAAATGATATCACCTTCTATTTGGCAGTTGGTGTGTTGTGTCACCTTTGAACAGAGCACTGTATATCCATCCATTTCTTGGGTAATTAGTATGAATTTAGGATTTGTACTCGTTACTCTGCATTTTCTCCATAGATTAGTTATGCTTCCAGTACCTATGGAGCCTCTGTCAATGCCTCCTGTGTTGTAGAGTTGTCCCAGTTTCCATGTTGAGTATATGTTGCCAATGAGTCTTCATATTCCTTATGCTTTTATTAGAAGGAAGTTTTATCCTAATTCTACCATTCCTTGGTAATCTTGTCTTTGCATGTTGGCCATTCCCAATACATTTATAGGTTCGTGCACATCTGGTTCGTCTAATTTCTTTCAAATAATACAAAGTTGTTGTGTACCTTGTGTTGTTTATGGGGGATTCCTTAATTCCCTCCTTCCAACAGATTCCATTCCATCGACTTCAGATTCTTTATTTTGGAATAGGGATCTAGAGTCCATTGAGTGCCTTGAGACTTTCAGTCATCATTGGCAGGTTCTCTCACCATCAACAGATTTGGGAATACATTAATGTCCCTTGATCGATGGACTCTCTCAAGTGTTAGACCTCAACAAATATATTCACACTTTTTTTACTGCACTCTATACCTTCATTCCCATTATCATTATCGGTGGGATATCTCACATTTATTAATGGTATAAATCAATGACTGGTAATCATATAATGGTCTGTCATGTTCGACCTTGACACCTTTATTCAAATTATGGGACATGTACTAGTGGTGATTTGTGTTGAAGACATCCAAGATTGGTGGAATCCCATATATGCTACCTACTTGATCGTGCCAGTATCTATGAGATATCAATTCTCATGACCAGATTCCATTGTACCATCATATGTCTTCATTCAGTATTGGGACCTTGTTTCACTGTATATTGTATGCGGCGATGACCACATATGACATATTTCTACTATGCCTATTCATGTCCATTTTACTATTTTGTATCTAGGGACCTCTACACTTCATATTTGCAGTCACATGTAGAGCTATCATTTGTATTGTATGGATGAGTAGTCGGTTTTTCTACCTAGGTCTTCATTACTCCACTTCTGGGACTATGATAATGTATTTCGGCCATCATGTTCCCCTCTGACCTCACACATTAGGGGGAGTCTGTTATAGTTATTCTTTCCATGCTTAGTATATCATGTTTTTATGGCCTATCCATGTCCCTATACAGACTCTTTGTACCCCCTTCACTCAGTATTACCTTGATGCTCTGTAAAAAAACCCTTAAAAATTCATATTTATGGGTATACACGGGTCAACATCCTACTGCCTGTGTGTACAAACAACTTGCTCCATTATGACCCGCGTACATCGGGAAATATGCTCAAAAAATAAATATTTGGAGTTTTCCATCATCATGTAAAGAATAACTTAACTCTTGGCCTTCCATATGCCTGGAAACACTCTAAATCGACCCTTCATTTCTCATTGAGGGGCTATCTATTGAGCTACTTGGAAGCATTAAAGAAGGAGTACTTATGAGAGAAAAGATATTATAGTGGATTTGTGCCCCATTCTTGCATGCTTAAGTCTGCATCCCTTTATCCTTGGCACAACCATTGGTGCTCTTTCCCAATATTACCTTTGTATTGTAAGCTTTCCTTGATATGGAGGATTGAAGTGGTGGAGGCCCAGGTGGAGGACTCGGTTTCTCGATTTTGACGGGTGATGACAAAGGTTTTCATTTGTAATTATGCTTACATTTAATATAAATATATGTTTCTCATCCATTATATGTGTAACTATCAATATTTGTATCCATGTATCTATTTTATTTTATTATATATTGGATTTGTATATGCTAGATTAGGCTCTAACACTTAATATCTATCATGCTTTTGTATTTTTTTGTTGTTGAGAATGAAATTTAGGTACAATTGTGATTGAAAGCTCAACGGGGATCTTCTACGAATGTCCGAATAAGGTATGCTTCTCATCCCTTAGTGTTAGCCTTGTTTATTTCTTTATCATACTGGAAATGGATCGATTTCTGGTGTCATACTTTCTGTTGTGGTCCACCCCAAGCCATAGGAATTTTTCTACATAACACCACCTAATATTCAAATTAACAAAGCTCACTTTATAGTGAAGAGTCAATTCAATATTTCTGGACTTGATGACAAGCTTCAACAAGAGCATTGCATAGCACTTTGCATGTTGGACAAAAAATGATGAAGAAGTCATATTGAACTAACTATGACATAGGAATGATGCATCAAAATATGTTCAAAGACAGAAAAAGAACAACAAACTTTAAACTATATACAACTAGCCTACTTGACTAAGAAATCTAGAGTAACCACATATGCTGAAAACAAATATGAATTAAATAAACACACAAATGTTTAAGAGAATATTAAGAGGGCTAGTTAACCACACCAAAAAATTTCGTTTCTAAATCAAACATGAAATAATTAAATAAATATATTGGTCCTACTCCTATCCTAACCTACATCGGATGTTCAGTCTCATGTAAAATCATAAATCTAGTGTAACCATTACAGGATGGCCTATTGGGATGTTAAAGTGAAGTGTAGGCATGAAAGGCTAGTAAAATGAGTGATGACTTCTTGCTATCATTATGGAAGTAATCATATCCTTCCTAGTGAATAATACGAGGTGGTATGAAGGATTTGAAACCCATAGGATTCCATTAATTATTCTAAAAAATCATGAAATTGATTATCGTATGATGGAGTGTCAAGATTATAACTTAGTGATTGATGCCCAACCTTATCTATCATGTTATTATAACACTATGAATGAATGAATGATTCATCCATGGGTTGATTTATATTTTGGTCATGCTTATCCATTATTTGGATGCTTGGATCTCTTATTGGATTGGCATCCTCATATAGATATACAGGATGTGTAATTGTCAAAATGAACCCATTTTTCTCCTCTTGTCTCTTAGATTGCAAAATTTCATTGAGATTTAGTATTTCAAAATAAGAATCCTCTTTATTATAGCTATATGTGTTCGACATGAGTGTTTTATTAACATGATCTTTGATCAAATATGTATCAACATTCTTTATTTTTCTTAAATTGGTTAAGGGTAAGTGTTTGCATAGCCTTAGATGATGTTGTTGTTGCACAAAATTTTCCAAGTTAATATGTACCTACAAAACCCTATATATTTCACAAATATCATTAGCATGAGACTCAACCTCTTGCAGATCCAATTCTAGAGACTCAATTTCATTGCATGTGCAATTGTTATTAGTATGATTGCAAGGTCGGGAGATTAGAGATTGGTCTTGCAACTCTTCGCTCAACATATCACTTTCACAATGGCACAACATTAGGTTTTGATGGCTTATGGAATTTTAGAGTTCATTATTTCCTTAGAAAATGGTATCTATTGAGTCTATTCCATCTTTTCCTTCCACTACTCTCAGCAAATGATCATGATTAGGATCAAGTTGATTGTTCTAAAAAATGGAATAAATTGAACTATAATAATCTGATAGAAATACAGATCCTACAAGAGGAAAACTATTGAATATATTGTACATCTTCTTCACTTGATAGTTCACAAAAATATGGCTTATCATCCTTTTCTATAACTACATAATAGAAATGAGGATGACCAAGAATTGGCACAAAACATTCACCAATCATAGGGTTATTTGGAAAATAAAAAAAATTATAAGCTTTATTTACTGAGTTTATGATATCCCCTCTCTTATATTTCAAAATAGTTTGTAACTTACATGAAATACCTAATATAGTACCCTTTATTTCATCAATTCTTTCTTGTGAGAAAAAAAAAAACCTCATCTTCTATAGCCTAGTTATTTTGTCACTATTTGTGTTAGTGCCATAAAATGGGTGAGATAGAGTGATAGTATGTTGTTTTATACATCTGGAAAGGATCTAAGCCTCCTCATAAACTTCGTTAAAATCACTTATCACTTTTTTGTAAAATAAACATTGATATATTTTTAGGGATAACTTATACATACCATCCACACATTATTGAAGATGAAGGTTTGTGGTTGTCATTAAGGAGATAATAGGCTTGTTATAATGTTGTCTTAAAGTCTTGAATGGTTCTCCATATTCCATTTTTATTTCATAAATTCCTTGATGCATTACACACAAAGTGTAACATTCATCATAAGCTTTTTGAAACACTTCCTTAAAATATAACAAGTTTTGAATTGTTCCAATGGGTAAGACATCATACCAGGTTGAAGATATACCTTTAAAAGTGAAAGGGAAAAATCTACAAACAATTTCCCCATGAACGCTATTAAGAAAACACAACACACATTCATATTCTCTAACATGTTCAAATTTTGTTGTGTTTCCTTCACCATTAAATTTGAACAATAGATCGACTGCATTTCTTGGGAGATAATGCACTTAAAAGTCCAATGCAGTATTGGCACCCCAAATAGGAACCTAGGTAAAATCCATAAACAAATTGTACAAAAAGAGAATGTATCTCTACACAAGGAAACTCGCCATCTTCCCTCCTTCTAGCGGAAAAACTATTGATAGTGCAAAATTCATCCTATGCAAATAGTAGGGATTACCCATAGTGAAAGGTCCTAATTATCTGTCACTAGATGGAATAGGGAACCCATATGGATTATGGCTTGACATCCATTAGGTTTATAGGATTTATTGGTTGTGTCCCAATCCACAGTTTAAGGTTTTTAAAATTCAATATATGAAATGGAAGTAATCTAAGATGAAAAATATAAAATGATGCATGGGAGAACTTATAACAAAACTAGAAATGTGAAAATAACACTAAATATGTTAATGTATTAATCTTCAATAAATAGTTATTGTATGAGAAAGAACAGAAACATAAATAACTAGATGCACACCAAAACAACCTTGAGAAATTAACAATTGATTATAGTACTACATTCATGGCTATAACATAAGAATTGTAGAGATAAATTATATAGATATTGTCACTTCTACAGCAGAACAATCTATAGTATAAAATAAACTTTCGTACAAAAATTTTGAAATGCGACCACTTAGAAGAAAAAGGTTCCATGGATTGAGGTCCCAGAGTTTAAATTCATTTCCAAAATAGTTAAGACAACAATGGGCTCTTCTTATTAGAACTTTGCCAAAAAATATTACATTAAGTTTACAAGCAGAAGCACCCTCAGAGCCAAAATATCCCTCCAAATGAGGTCAAGAGTACATTTTATATAGAATAACAATGATTTGTGGTTTTCCAATGGTCTTTGTCCTTCTAGGTGATTCTTGGTCTTCCTTGATTTTTCAAGTCCCTCATACATTTGTCCTTTTAATAAGAGAAACTTATTTACATTTATTTTGCAGAAGCCTTGTCTAATATTTTTCTTCTTTCTCACTTTACTTATTCAACATACCTTTGATGAAAATATTCAAGTGCTCACAATAATTTGTCCATGAAAATGAATTTTCATAATAAGGAAAGGCTTATCCTTTTCTAGTACTACTGTAATCCTTCATCTTCTGTCATTTGGATGCATATTGGTGAGGATCCCATTGCCATGGTGACTAACATTTGCACCTATGCTAATCTCCCTTTATCTTTCATCGATCCATATCAACACCAATAATTTGGTAACATCACAACAAGATACATAAGTTACAAATATATATATATATATATATCAAGTCATACTTTATCAATTTACATTTCACATAAGGAAGTTGATTGACAACTTATAAGGATTTAAAGTTTACTTCCCTAAGTCCAATGACCTTCATCTTTTCTATTTGTGCTACCAATATTATGGTCCATCCCACAACCCAACTTGGTGATTTTTGGCCTCCAAAAATATGCCCCTATTTTGATTCACAATTTCATAAAATTTTAGTAGGTCACATGAGAAAACTTATAATATAAAAGTCATATATGCCTCTAAAACCTTTCCAAAGGTATAAAGAACATCCAAATTAACAAAGGTTGGATTCAAAAATTATGAAGAAAATTGTGAAGTTGCCTTTCGCAATGTCGGCTATAAATGAACCTAATGCTCCAATATGTGGGCCTAGTAACAAATAAGGATTTGAAAATGTCGACCCTTATGAACTATATCTCCAAAATTTCAGTCCATTTGGTATATATTGCTCTGACATTTATGTTGAATTAAGACATATTTATCTAAAATTTTGGGGCGAAGTTAAATTTCTCTTTTTGCAAGGAAAATTCTTGTGGGCATGAAAAGGTCACAATTAGATTATTTACAAGGAGTGATTTATTTATGGAAACTTCTGAAGTGTTTTTCATTTTACTTCAAGGCCACTTCGAATGTTTGGAAAAGGATAATAATAAGGGTCATGATGAAAATTTAGGACCAACACAAGTTTGGGAACTTAAACCTATCTCTTTCGCCTACCACTCTAGACTCATAAGGTCTTATTAATCACTTATAAGCATGCAACATGATGATATAGATCAAAATTAAATTCATAAATCAGTCGATGAATGCACTAAAGTGTTTAGTGATATAACAATTTCTCAAAAAACTAATGAAAAAATTATCAGCCAATGGTGTGCCATAATCAAGATTAAATTGATGTATCATTACTAAGGGAGAGTGCATTTGGGTCATTGATCCTTTATTCAAAATTTAGGTGGGGCCCCAAGTTACATGACTTGGGGATATTAAGCTAAGCACATAGATATGTGGACAAACACACAACTCACAAGATAGATCACACAATTTACTCAGCAATTGAAGAATGAAACAGTGCAAAAATGGCTTGCAACTGTGAATGCTTTCATTAATAAAAAAAAAGTAATTAGATAATATTTACAATGAAGTACAATGGCTTAAATAACCACATGCAATTTGAATCCACATGAGGAAATTTGAATTGATTAGACTCTACTTGACTGTAGGTAACTAAGACCTTGTCTAAATCACTGCCAGAGGACTCAATGGTTAACTAACCTTGTCTGAACCATTACCGGAGTTCAACGGAGTTCTAAAACACAACTCAAGTGTCTACTTCAGTGTTGAATGAGGCTAACTAACTATGGTAGGTGAGCAATGTGGCTCTCCTACATGCAGCCATGAAAACCTAGCACTAACTGAATTTAGAGGACTAGAACTGAATGTAACTGACTCCTAACTCAGCTTGACTAGTCACTAATTGAACTCAACATATGAAGGTTGGTATCAGCACTCCAAGTGGCTCCTAAATTGTTGGAATTGATCTAGGAGGTTCCTAAACCGATGCATGCAAGTGCAATCAGTGGCATTAGGCCTCAATTAGTGTTCCCCACACTTTAGTAACTGGAACATGTGCCCCAATTAGGCCAAGTGGACCCAATGGTGCTAGTGACTAAAAATAGACATGATGGACTCCCAATTTAGACATGACTCCTGATTTATACATATGACCAAATTGGACAAGGGAGGATTAATAATCCTAACACCCCCCCTGAATGCTAACTTGGAAAATCTGTGGGCCCTGGTAAATAATGCCATAGGTCACCCATTACATCAATTAAAGTAAAGTAACTACTCAATACAAGGAGCTGGGGAAAAAACCACATGGGAAAAAATCCTCCCCTCTAATTAAGCAGGTAGAATCAAGATCAATCTAGTTCTTCTGTGCACAGGTATCCTAGGGCCTGGCATGTGAACCTCTCCATAAATATTTCTCTTTGGAATAATAATGATATGCTCAACTAAATCAGAAATATAAACAGTTGTCGGATCGATGAAGACTAGACCCATGTAGAGCAACTGAAATCAACTGATAAGTGAGAAAAGGTTCTTAATGATTTAGAACATGTGAGGAACACTCAAGAAACTGATATTTTTCAGCCATGAAAATAAAACCATGAGTGGTAAAATCATCCCCAAGTGTTAGGAGCAAGTGTTCAGGTGGATGCAGAATGTCTTCCTCTTTACTAGTTATGTGAGGAGATGAGCATGTGATCAATGGTAGAGAAGCAATGGAACTATTGAGAGCGAATGCTTGAGATCCATAGTGTGATATATATTCTAAAATATCTAATGAATCACATAATAAAATATCAGCAACCTCATAAGAGGAAACTAACACCAAATCCCCAGCAGCAATTTTGAAGAGAAATTGTGGTACTTGATTTTTCACACCGGAATTGGTGAGAGCAGCTACAAGCATGACTGAAAGATCTTGGATTTTAAAATTTGAACCAAATAATATCATATCAGAAATTAAATCATATATAAATAGGTTCATAACATATCCAAAACTATTAAATGAAATAAAATCCCCAACAACAGTTTTGTAGGAGACTTGTGGTACTTGTTTCTTCTCAAAATTGATGAGAACAACTACAAGCGGTAATGAAAGATTATGAACCTGAAATTATGAACCAATAAATATCAGATAATATATAAATAATATCATATAATATCCAATAAGTTTCATATCAGTTCCAAGAGGATGGTCCACCGAGACGGTAGATGCACAATTTTCTTCTTCTTCAAAATTCTAAATTTTGGTGCATGCAATCCTGCAGGAATTTGTTGGAATATCTAGATAATGGGGAGTGAATGGATCACTCTGGTAATATGATATTTCTTCCAAAATATCCAAGTTATTACATATTTTCACACCACCAGCAACATTAGAGGGAGAAAAATCAAATTTCTCTTCACTTTCAGAAGCAATTACTCGCAAATTTTGCATAGAATTCAAAGGAAAATCACCAGTGAATGTTTGCATGGAAGTGCAGCAGTGTTTTTCTTCAATATCAGAGATTAAAATTTCTTCTTCTGTTTCAGCCATATGAGGATACGATATATCATATATCTCATGAACTTCTGGAGCATCAGGAGAAGGAGTCATTGCAAGGAGACTGTCTTCAATTCGAATTGACTGTGTAGAAGATTTTGTTTCTTCTTCCTTTTGAACAACTTCATCAGAGAGAGTGGAGGCCAAGAATTTTGGATTTAGAATGCTTATGGTACTGAATATTCTCTCCAAATTTCTATTATGATCCTCATCAATCATTCCAAATGTTCTTTCCAATATTTTCCAGACATCCTTTGGGTTTTCAACAGATCTTTTGAGGTAGCGTGTGCTAGGAGAAAGGGCCATACACATTGTTCCATAAGCTGCATCACATTCATTTAGCCAGTCATCGTCTCTCTCAAAGGAATCTTCACCAAGTCCAATAGACACCTCATAGATATCTTGTCTCTTTAGAGATGCAATCATCTTCATCTTCCATTCTGAATAGTTTTTGAATAGGGTGAGAAGAGGAACTGATGAATCCAGAATTGATGAAGCCATTCAAAGCTCTACCTACAAATACAAAAAATAAAAGCTAAGGTCGAAAAACCTATACATTTCAGGTTTTTATCACACCCAACATAGTTGATCAAGATTTATCAACAATTCCTTAACTTGGGGTATTAAGTGGTAAACCTTATGCTTCTAGTGCCGAGCTGGAAGGAGTAATTTTGCTCAAAAATGATCCAGTTGGAGATCTGAGGAGGAGAAGTGCCTTTTCCATTGAGGCTTTGATACCATATTTTATTGAGCACATATATCTGTGGAAAAACACACAACTCCCAATATAGATCACACAATTTACTCAGCAATTGAAGAATGAAACAATGCAAAAATGGCTTGCAACTATGAATGCTTTCATTAATCAAAAAAGTAATTAGGTAATAATTACAATGAAGTACAATGGCTTAAATAGCCACATGTAATTCGAATCCACATGAGGAAATTCAAATTGATTAGACTCTACTTGACTGTAGGTAACTAAGACCTTATCTAAATCACTGTCGGAGGACTCAATGGTTAACTGACCTTGTCTGAACCATTACCAGAGTTCAACGGAGTTCTAAAACACAAATCAAGTGTATACTTCAGTGTTTACTAAGGCTAACTAACTGTGGTAGGTGAGAAATGCACCTCTCCTGCATGCATCCATACAAACCTAGCGCTAACTGAATGTAGAGGACTAGAACTAAATGTAACTGACTCCTAACTCAGCTTGACTAGTCACTAACTAAACTCAACTGATGAATGTTGGTATCGACACTCCCAGTGGCTCCTAAATTGTAGGAATTGATCTAGGAGGCTCCTAAACTGATGCATGCAAGTGAAATCAGTAGCAGTATGACTCAATTAGTGTTCCCCACGCTTTAGTAACTGGAATATGTGCCCCAATTAGGCCAAGTGGACCCAATGGTGCTACTGACTAAAAATAGACTGGATGGACTCTCGATTTAGACATGACTCTTGATTTAGACATATGACCAAATTGGACAAGGGAGGATTAATAATCCTAATAAGGGATTTGTTGAAGGATTAACAAAGAGGTAAATATGTTCCAATAAATTTTACATTTTTATTGCACAATATCATTTATGGATGTCAAACTAGATAAATCTTCTATTGGATTTTTTAGTTTCATCAATAATGACATGTATCAAGGGTTGATTCATCTACTCATTCCAATTCAGAATTATGGATTTGGAGGAAGGTTTAAAATACTTAGGGTTTATATTAAAACCAAATGGTTATGGCATAAAATCTTGGGGATGGTTGGTGAACAAAATAGAAAGAATAATCCACTTTCAGTGTCATAGAAGGTTGTCCAAAGGAGGAAGGTTGACACTTGTAAAATCTATTTTAGAAGAAATCCCATTGTACTGGTTGCTCCTAGCCCACATTCCTAAAGGTATAATAGAGAAAATCAAAAGGATATGTTTTGATTTTCTTTGAAGAGGAGAATCTAATGATGTTGGTTTCCATTTATAAAGATGGCATTTGATATCAAAACCAAAGAATGAGGGAATTTTGGGTTTGAATTACTTATTCACTTTTGGTCATGCACTAGAAACTAAAATATTTTGGAACTTGATATCCAAGGAGGGTTTATGGAAGAGAATTTTGGTTTAGAAGTACTTGGCACTTGATACTCTCCTATAATGGGTCCACAACTAGGTCAATATTCACAAACATTCCTTGAATCATTGTAAGGCCTTAATGTTGTCCTTTCCAATCATTGACACTCACTTGACTTGGCGGGTTGGGGATGGGTCACAAGAGAATTTAGGTTTGGATGCAATACTGGTATGCACCAACAATATATTTCTCCAAGAAGTAGTAATCTTGTACCTTCATTGACAAGGTATATATACTTTGAATCAACTTGCAAATGAAGGTCAATCCAATATCTAGCATTAAGGGTGGTTAAGTGCTAAAGAATTAGGCATCGAGGAAATGTATGTGGAAATTTGGTGTAATACCAATAGATTGACCCTTGTAATGTATTGAATTATATTATGTAGAATGATATAAATGTGCTAGTATGAATTTCTAGTTCAGAGATTAAGGCTAAGGCTAGACTGGTGAAGGGCTAGGCATGCATGATATAAAGATCTCTATATGGTCCATGTGGTTGTATTTTCATGATGACGCAAAATATAGGGAAATATTATGTTATAAAATGATATAAATGGTCCAATATGTATGTGCAAGGATCACTAAAGATGGGTTTTGATTCCATAAGAGGGTAATAAGAAAGGGGGCCCCTGGGAGAGTAATCTTATGCTTCCAAGTATCAGCCTAAGAACCCATCAAATTTTTACCATCTACCTTAAATGATACATGTACCTATTTTTACTTATTAAAACCTAAGTATTGAATGTTTTTTGAGGTTGATGGGGGGAGTCTTCTCATGTAATTATGGAAGCATGGGATAAATGTATGACAAAGTGTAAGAGTAATTTATCCTATGGAAAAAATCTATGCCAGTTGTCTTATCATCAATTCTATCATCCTGATTAGAGTTTATCCTTCATTTTCCAAGACATGGTTATGGATGGGGAAGTCATAAGGGAATCTCTACGAAGCTTCATGTTGTGGAATCCATTTCCAATTACTAGATTGGGGAAAAAACATAAATAAGAACTACAAAGAGGAATTTGCATGTGTTAGAGTGAAGAGTATGGTTGTAAGTGAACCTAGATGATAGGAAGGATATGAACCATTCTACCTATAGTTATCATTGCTCACCAGATGCTTGAAAATATATGGTTTTGATTCTATATGGAGTTATCTAAGGGATACAATATCTTGGAATATTGATACACATTGGAATCACTATAAAATTCAGATTTCCTAAGGGAAATGTAGATAAGTGAAGGGAAATGCCTTCCTTATGTTGTACGGGGTAGTGGAAGAGAGTGTCATGGTTGAGTGAGATTCTTATAATGATCTGGGATGAGCAGATTGTATGAGAATGATAAAAATGGGTTGGGTTGAGGAGATAGTGCAGCTTGTGATTGTTTAATTTTCCTCAGTGGCTTCATAGCCTAGTGCATGGCTGGTATCAATAGTTTATACTTACGGTTGGGTGAAATGTGGCCCTTACATAACTAGTTGTTTGGTTCTCTTCATTTAAAAGATAAGTATTATTGTATATGAAAGTGGAACTATTTTATTTTCTTCCTTGATGAATATGCTTGTTTATGCATGATGTATGTGTAGATAGAGTTTAATTCCATTGTGTTTTGTATTCTAAAATTGCATATACATTTATTATTTATAAATTCATATTATGGCTACATAGAAAAATTTATAATCTTGAAATTTATAAATATCTTCCTTTGTTGGTTGGATTGATTGATGGGGTCATACAAAGTGGCATCCACGCTCAAGGTTGTATCACTGGGACTGCATGGGACAAATTTCAATTCTACAAGGAGAATTCAAGATAAGGAGATTAGATGTAATGGAATTTTTTAGTTTCAATTGGTTATGTGTAATATTAGTGAAAAATAATAGTTTGCATACTAATGTTTTGATAGAATCCCTCCAAGAAATCCATGGATATAGTTATCAAATGGTGTTCCAAAAAATCCATTAGTTTGATCTAGTGGTCACCTTCTAGAAGGGTATATTGGCCTAAGAAAATTTGGGGATTTTTTTCAAAACTGGTAGGGTCGTTAGTGAAAAACTTCTATTTACGTTATGTAACAGAGAAGTTTCCAGAATGAAGGGAAAAAAAACCTGGTGTAATTTCGTATTTGGCACCTATGGAAGAGTTAAAATTTCACATAATAAATAAAAAAAACAAAAAATTGGAAAATTTGAGATGGGCCCCACCAGTGCCGTGTGGGCCAAGGTTATGACATGGACTAGCCATGTGGAACATTAGAGAAAAATTGGGGTCTAAAATGGGCCTTATAAGAAAATGAGCCATTGATGCATTGGAATTTGAGAACCAATATAGTTTCAAGAAAATGAGTCAACCATAATGGTAGACTTGACATATTTGTCTTAAAAAACTACTTTTTTTAATTTGTATATTCAACTTATATCCATGTGGTTTTACTCAAATTTTGATTGGGAGCACTCGTTGAATGCAAAATTAAATTCTACATCCAATGAGTACCCACATTGCATACTTTTGATGGACCCCAAAGCATGAAAAATTAGAAATACATAAAATGTGTTACTTTCAAGTAACACATTTTTTAATGTATTTCTTAGTGGCAATGAAAGACTAGGGTTAGTTTCATGACTGGAATCCATGTAAGCAAAGGATAAATCCAATTTATGGTATGGATGGACCAGATGAAATTAAGAAAGTCAAATATGTAGATATGAGTCGGCATTCATAGCAAGGTGCTAAAACCTTATCTAAAGGGGATCCTCTATGAATGGCCAGGATTGAATTGTGCATGTTTGATCGTTACATATACACCATTTATGCAACAACAAGTAAGTGTACCTTAACCAAAGGTACTTGTGTGTGAATGGCTCAAATTCATTAAGCATGTGTGGGTTGTGCAATCATGATCATTTGCACATGAGAAGATGTATGTATCTTAACCATAGGTACATGCGCATGAACCTATAAGATTTGATGGCAGATGTTCCATCATATAATTGTTTGTTCGTTCATGAAAGGAAGATCATACCTTATCATGAGGGGTAATTGCGCAAATGGTCAAGATTTGATTGGAAATCAAGATTGACGATGGAGATTGATCATCATGTTTAAATAGGTCGTGATGAAATGGAAGCACCTAGTGATTACACTTGGGATTTGATGACACATGGGTAATGACATGTCATTCCACATCAGTATCCTGCCACATCAATAGAAAAAATAGAAAAGTATAAAAAAGAACAAGTTTGAATCCCAAAAACTTGTTTTGGCCATAACAAGAGTACTATGACTCCAAAATTGATTATACCTACCACATTTTGATGCCATTAAGGAAGGATATAGAATTAATAGTGAGATGCATGGACCCATTCTACTCCACTTTTGCAGAAATTTTGAAATAGTGGTTTTTAAATAGTAGTACCTAGTGACCTGATGGGGGCCATGTTGAGGCTGAAATTGTTACAATTAAGTATTTATATAGTAACACATGTAACTATGGTGGATTATGGCCAAATTACAAACAAGTTTGAATCCTGTGTGCAAAGGAAGGCCAAAATCCACTATTCAGGGGCACTTTTGGGGGATTTTAGAAATTTTGGAAGAGGTAAAAGTTGCCCTAAAAGTTGAGACTGATTTTTTTATGAAATTGACATTTTACCTACTCATCAAAATGAAAAATTTTGGTTAGAGAAAGTTTTTCCAAATGTGCTTAGTTGTGAGATAGTCAGTTTTGCTAAAATTTCTAAGTCTCGAGGAATTGCAAAAGTTAAAAGTAGTCAATTCTATAAAATTACAGAACTTGATTGGATAATTAGATTAGATACCTAAAAGTTGTTGAGTAACTAATGTCAAGTATATTATCAACACCTGATAGAAATTATTTTCCATATCCTTCTATATTTTCTTCTACTAGTCTTCGAAATTGGTTCTTGAGATTTAGAGAATCTGCAAAAATAATGCAAATTTTGGACAAAAGTGCTAACTTCTCAAACCCCAAATTAAGCCCAAGTATAGTTACTAGAAATATTATCTAGAGTGGAATCAAATAGAATGGTCTTATTTTTAAAACCAGTTTCTAGTTGTTTCATAAATCAAGGAGAACAAAGCCTCTAGGCTTGGTTGAGAAATAAATTCTCAATGTGGGTGACTTCCAAAGTAACCTAAACTTTGGGAATTTTTTTTATAATGGTATAAGAGTGTACAATAGGTGAAAGTAACTCAAAATAAATAAATATGATGATACATATACCATGGTAATGGTTCTCTCACAATAAAGTGGAGGCATAGTTGGGAAAGCAGACCTAGTAAAATTGCTTGTTAGCTAGCAATGTGAAGAATTAAACCAAGTAAAATTGGATGCATGGTAACATCATAATTTTTTTTATTAGAAGGGATAATCAAGTGATAGTGTTATGGTAATTAATGTTAACAGGTGGTAATACATGTTGAATGCATAAGAATACACTCTAACATATTGTATTTTATAGACACTCATGATGGAAGAAGGGAACAAAGAGGGATTGATGGTTCCTTAGCACAAATGTATGCAATGCATTATCTATGTTCCAAATGTGAAATATGAATTGCATAGAGGGTTTGTGGAAGCAATTATTGAGAGTAATTAGTTCTCGTATGCATTATTGAGGAGTGACAACCAGGTCTAATCATGAAAGAATAAAAGAGACCAATAAAGGACATTGGTTCCTTGGATGAGAATGCATCCAAGGTATTCTTGTGATTAATATGTGCAATTTGAATTGCAAGGAAGAGACATCTCTTGATCATTGGATATGGATATTGTATCCCCCAAGATAATTCTTAGTAAGGTAGAGAACAGACCAGCGGGTAAAGGATATTGCAACTCATATGGGTAATGGGTGAATCATCCTTATGGGAAATAATATGTATGCTCAATAAAATTACAAGCAGGGTATTTTTTAGTGGCGAAAATTTGCCAATTGGCTATTTTTTTGGTTTTTTTCAAAAAATAAATTCGCTATTCGGTGTCTAATATCGCCTATATTTACATAAAATATGTTCTTTTATCATAATATTCACCAAAAATTATACATCTCAGTGTTAATTTTATGTTTCATATTTAATATTCACCAACCTATCTATAAACATGTTTTTTCAATCCAGAACAATCGCCTAGAATACTATACTTAAGTATAATATTAGAATCCTTAAAAAATACCCTAGTTACAAGATATGAAACAATAACTTATGTGTAAAGAATGGAAATGAGTAAGGAAATTCCATTCACATATAATTTACCAGTCATGGAATGAGACGTCCTAGTATGAGGACCTATCATGTGGCTCATGATGGTGACAACATGGCTCATAAAAAGGAAACCAATTGGGAAATGAGACATTGCCATGTGTGAATCTATTGTGTGGTTCAAAATTGTGGTAAATACTACCTTGGGAAAGGAAAGCATGACTCATAGTTGAATGAATCATAAGGAAATATAGTGGACCTTGAAAAATCTCCATAGGGAGTTGGAATGGAATCAATTGCAGCATTGTTAAGTGCTATGAAGTCCAAGAAAGGGAAAGGTGGACTCAACTAGAGTTTCTCTTAGTGATTGGAGCAGTAAGACAATGTGAATAGAGTGAATATAAATTTGTTGTAACAACAAGGAAATATACATAAGGTTGATAAGATGGTTGAAGTAAAAATTAGAGAATAATCTCCATAAGGAAACATTGATAAAAGGGAAATTTCCCATCTCAAATTGTTTTGTTTATAGCATAAAAATTGCATGCTTAGAAAGTAGCAAGCATAAATGTTATACATTTTTATATGTATTGAATTAGTACTTAGTGAGAAAATCATAGTTAATGATCCCATGTGTGCTTGGAAGAGAGGCCATTTTTTGGATAAACTATGATGTAGAAGGGGAATTTCATGCTATGATGAGGAATTTGAAAGGGAGTATTCCTTAACTCTTCTCTTGCTGTTATATTTATATTTTATGATATATATATATAATTATGGCATAGGAATGTTGGAAATGAAAGAGAATGGATAGCTAAAATGCATATGCACCAGTGGGTAAATTAAGAGATAATGCATGGTGCATGTGAATATGCTTGTGTGTGCATATGATATTGAATATTGGTAAAAGTGGTATGTCTTAACATATGTGTTGAACTAGTAATATTAAATATTGTGATTGGTGATGGTTGTATGACCTAAGATAATTGAGACATGGTTGAATATGTTGATGATGATATTGCACATGATTTGCAGCCTTGTGAACAAAGGTTGGGGAAATAAATCTATGATCAAGAAGTTGGTACAAGTATTGCGCAATCCTTTCTAAGGGACCAACTGTTTAAGTAAAATTAGAGATGTTGATGGAATCCATCCATGTAATCATTTATTTATGTCAATTGCATAAGTGTTGAAAGGGGATTGGGTGAGAATTCCTTCATCCATATTTTAATCATCTTAAATTAGTATGAATGTGACATTGAATGCATTTATATGACTGATATCCGACTAGGTATGGCGAAGTATGGTGTAGAAAGGAAAAATAGCCTTATACCATATGATTGTTTAGAATTTATAATGCATTCATATGAAATAATAACATGGCATGCGTGTATGTTAGTTATAATCCAATAACCAAGGCAAGTGAGGACTTATGGTCCTGTTGTGGTAGTAAATACCATGTGAGATCATCATGAGTAAGGCCATAGTGTGGTTGGATATGGTAATGATATAATGCTACAAAATTTTCCAATGGTATTCCCACTTGTTTTTCTTTTTGTACTGCAACCTTCTTTCCAACACATAGAGACCATTAAGGGGGAGGAATTCCTGAGGGAACTGTGGAGAGGTGAAAGAAAATTCCTTTAATACACCTGATGGGTCGATTAGTGGAGAAAGGGTATAAATTGTTGTTGTGTTGGGAAAAATAAGAGGGCATTGAGATGGTCATGCAAGTAATGGGGAGGTGGTTGGATGATATGTCTAGGAATTGGCTATACCTTCCAAATAATCATGATGTAATACATGACATTGGAGTATGGCATTCACAAATCAATGCAAGGGTGCATTGAGTGAAATGTGCATGAATGGATTGTTTAAATATCAAATCATACTCATAAGAATTGTTCCGAACCTATGATCATATGTATTACCCCACATCATATAGCCATATGCTAAAGTAAATCACTCTAGGGGTAGTTAATCCCTAAAGGAGACTTGTAGCACCTATTGACCATGACTAGCCATACATCACATAGTATATCCTCAAGACGTAATAAAAAATAAGTCATGTGGTATTGATACAACATAATACTCTGACCTTAATACACTATAAGGTCATGATCTTAATACAACATAAGATCCCAGTAAAAGCATCTCTCCCAAATGGACTTGATACAACACAAGGTCTTATACAACATAAGTTCCATGGAGAAGATATAAACCTAACACAACATATTTTTTGTACTTAATACAACACAAGTCTCATGGGAATGAATCCCGAATTTGTACTCTCAACACTCCCTCTCGGCGAGAGAGACATTCTCTGTCATACCAAGATTATCTCGGAAGTGTCTATACTCTGTCATAGATAGAGGCTTTGTCATCACATCTGCAATCTGCTCCTCAGTAGATATATATTTGTTGGAAAGGGGTTGGGGTCATTTGCGCAACAACAACACAGATGCTATGCAAGCTTGGAAGACACTGTGCAAGACAAGGATAGTGCGCAAGGCGGAATATAGACTACTTTTTGAATATTTTGTACTTTTGGACCATATTTTGTGGATATTGGTCATTAGTTAGAAAATCGGTTAGGAATTAGTTAGAAGTGGACCATGAATGTAAAAGCACAAGCCTATAAATAGATAAAGAATTGTGAATGTAAACATACAAGTGAGAAATCTATAGATCTAGAGCATCTATCAATTGATGTGAGTGAAGCACTTGGTTATGACCATCGATCTGAATCTTTGCTTTATGACTGAGAGTTAGAATTGTTGTCTGTTTGGATCTGTGAGTTACTACGCAGAAGTAATATGAAGGGATGAGGTTGATCTGAATTATTGTTATCTTTTTCTATCTTTTTCTATTTCTACAATCCATTGATGAGTATGCATGACATGGATCTATGATGCAATGTTTATTGCTTATGAATGATATTATATTCATAGATCTGTTGTGTAACATGGTTATTTCTGTTATGTGATTCTTCTGCTATTAATAAATGATACGATCTATCGACTAGTGATGATGAATGGTTCTATGAATGATTAGACAACTGGTTATATATGATAGATAGACAAATGAATAGTCGATGCCCATAGTCCTCTTCTTTTCTGCAGAAACTTGGTTCTGTCAGCCCTCCGTTGAACATATCGGGTGAGACTTCATCTGCTCTATGGATGTTGCTGGACAGGGTAAATCCTGTCTGGGATGATGCTCAGGGAGAGTCACAGCAAGTTGAGTGTCGATAGGGTAAATCCTATCTGGGATGATGCTTAGGGAGAGTCACGATGAGTTGAGTGTTGACAAAGTGGGACCCTTGTCGATTGGGTTTTGTTAGTTGAGGTTTGAGCCAATAATATTGAATTTTTATCACACCTTTCTGGACCATGTCTTGAATGAAGTGATACTTCATTCCTATGTGTTTTGACTTGTCATGAAACATAGGATTTTTGGAAATATTTATACAACTTTAGTTATCACACTTGATAACTGTAGGATTTATATTTTCACCAAAAAATCCTCCAAGTAGCTTTCTCAGCCACACTGCTTCTCTACAAGCAATACTAGTAGCAATGTACTCAGCCTCTCTTGTGCTCTAGGAAACTGAACCTTGCTTTCTGCTAGACCATGAGATCATAGAAGAACCCAAGATGAAACAATATCTAGAAGTGTTCTTTTGATCAAGAATGTTTCCACCCCAATCAGAATCAATATATACAACTTAATTGTTGGGTATATGTTATATTCTTTGCATGTGGGTATGGAGGGGAGGTGCGCATGTCAGTGCTGCAGCTCGGTGATCCCAAAGGCACCTTCACAGAAATAGGTCGTAGGCCCTGTTTCCGTTTGAAAATGGCCGTTAGGCCATTTCTAATGCGAGCACAACGAGCAAAATTTTTATGGCTATTTATTGTTGTTTGTGGCTATTTTTAGAAGTTGTCTAAAAATATGTAACTTAATCCCGGTTAAGGGATTGGAGTCTTTTCCTAATCCGGGTTAATGGATTAGGGTATTTGGATGTTACGGAATACCTATATTTTGTATTGTGAGGATCTCATAATGTAATGAAGAGAAAATAGGAGGTGTGGCTCCAAGGTTTTTTGGTTTTCCTGGTTAAGGGTTTCCAGGGTAAATCTTTGTGTTTATGTGTGAATGATGTGTTTTGATCTCTATTTTGCTTAAAATAATATGTATGCTTTGCTTCTTTTCATAGGTTTAAAACTTACATGTGGTATAAGAGCTCGATTTTGGCATCAGGGGGATGCCTTTGGTGCTAAGGGTTCGACGCAGTTAATAGATATCGGGTCTGTGATAAAACTGGGTTCAGTGGGAGCTTTGTAGTGTTGATTTGTGCTTTGAAAGAGAATGGAGAGCACTTCAAGAATCAAGATCGAGAAATTTAACGGCCAAAATTTTGAGCTATGGAATCTCAAAATGGAGGATCTTCTAGTAGATCAGGAACAGTGGATTGCTGTGGATCTGGGTACGAAACCCACTGCAACGTCACAAAAAGATTGGGATAAATTAGAAAGAGGGGCGAGGAGTACAATACGATTGTTCTTATCAAACTTTGTGTTGTTGAATGTATCTGGTGAAGATAGTGCAGTAAAGCTATGGGAAAAACTAGGGAGTTTGTATCGATCAAAATCTCTTGTGAACAAGCTGTTTCTGCAAAAGAAGTTATTTCACCTCAGAATGGACGAGAATGACACTATAACAGAGCATTTGAATGTATACAATACTCTGGTAAGTCAGATAACCTCTGTTGGCATTAAAGTGGCTGAAGAAGATAAATGTAATGTGTTCTTTGCCAGATTCCTGGGACAACCTAATTGTTGCAATAGGTAGTTCTAGCCAGGCGACCTTAAAATTTGATGAAATTGTATCATCCCTACTATCAGAAGAGATGAGGTGGAAAACCATGGATAATAATAGCATGGATGCCTTGTCTGTGAGAGGTCTCCCCCAGGAGAGAAACAAAAATAAAGTATCTGGGGGGAGATCTAAATCTAAGGGTAGATCTAAATCCCTAGGAAAAGGAATAAGGAAGTGTTGGAAATGCGGTAAAGCTAGGCACTATAAAAAGGATTGTAGATCTAAGAATGTTGAGAAAGCAAAGGGATATTAGGATACCCCTTCCATAGAGGCAAAGAACTCCTCAGAAGAAGGAGGGGATGTGTACCTAGCTTCCACAGGTAATCCTTCAGAACATGATACATGGCTGATTGAATCAGGTGCATCATGTCATATGACCCCTCATAGGGAGTGGTTCTGTGAATATGAAAAGTACAATGGAGGAGATGTGTACTTGGGAGATGATTCACCAGCCAGTATCATTAGACGTGGTAGATTCAAGCTAAAACTGAAGGATGGAAGGATTAGAACTCTGCCTGGAGTGCTACACATTTCAAATCTAGCAAGAAACTTGATATTTGTTGAAAAGATGGATGTTGCATGTGTAAAGACTATGTGTGGAGATGGTGGTTACAAAATGTATCGAGGATCAATGGTATTGATGAGGTGATTTTGGTATGGAACTCTATACAAACTATTGGGAAAAACCATCATTGATGAATGTAACAATTCTGTTGTGCTGGAGGAAGGAGGTAAAGATGACAAACCTTGACTGCATCAAGAGGAAAGACAATGCTGTGGCATCAAAGAATGGGGCATATCGGAGAAAAGGGACTTCGAGCATTACAAGGTAAAGGTATGGTTGAAGGTATGACTGATTGCACTTTGGATTTTGATTTCTGTGAACATTGCATATATGGAAAACAAAATCGAGTAAGATTTGCATCTAGTGCTACAAGAGCAAAGGGAATTCTAGAATTAATACATAGTGATGTGTTTGGACTTGTTCCTGTTCCATCATTAGAAAAATATGTGTATTATGTTTCATTTATAGTTGATTTCTCAAGGAACATATGGATTTATTTCCTTCGAAAGAAATCTGAAGTATTTTCCAAGTTTAAAGAATTTAAGGCTCTTGTAGAAAATTAGTTAGAAAAGAAAATAAAGGTGTTGAGGACAGATAATGGTGGAGGGTTTTGTGGGAATGAATTCGAGGACTTTTGTAAGAATTGTGGAATAAAAATTCAAAAGACTACTCCATACACACCTCAACAGAATGGATTTGCTGAGAGGATGAATAGGACGTTGATGGAAAAGGAAAGGAGCATGCTAAGCAGTGTTGGGATAGGACAAGAATTCTGGGCAAAAGCAGTGGAGAAAACATGTTACTTGGTAAACTAATCACCCACATCAGCATTGATTGATAAAACTCCACAAGAGGTATGGACTGGTAAGAAACCCTCTATTAAGCATCTGAAACTTTTTGGTTGTGATGCTTATGTACATGTTCCAAAGGAGAAAAGGAGCAAGTTGGATAACAAAGCTGAGAAGTGTATCTTTATTGGCTATAAAGATGGTATGAAAGGGTATAAGCTTTGGAATCCTATAACTAAGAAGACAATTTACAGTCGAGATCTTTTGTTTCAAGAGGTCAAAGAAGTCCCCATACAGGAAGTGAATCCAATGGAAAAGGAACCAGAGAAAATAGAGTTTAATTTAGAAAGTGAAGAATCTGACTCAATAGAAGAAGCAGAATTATAAGAAGAAGAACCTCATACTCCAGTTTTCATGATATCATCTCGAGAAATAAGGTAACCAGAAAGATATTCCCATCCTGATTTTCGCTCTCATTTTTCTATGTCTATTACTGATGATGATCTTAGAAATGTGAAGGAAGCTGTTAATTCAGAGGATAGTGATCTCTAGAAAAAGGCCATGGATGAAGAAATGGATTCCTTGGACAAAAATGAAGCTTGGAAGCTAGTCCAGTTACCAGCTGGGAGAAAAGCTGTTGGGAGAAAATGGCTATTTAAAAAGAAGTTGCATGCAGAAGGTAAAGTGGATAAGTATAAAGCCCACTTGGTAGCAAAGGGATATTCTCAGGTAGAGGGGATTGATTTTGGTGAAATATTTTCTCCAGTTGCAAAATTAACTTCTATTAGATTTCTTCTTTCTATTGCTGCTGCTTTTGATCTTGACGTAGAGCAAATGGATGTGAAGACAACGTTCTTACATGGGGATCTGGAAGAAGAAATATACATGAAACAACCAGAAGGGTTCATAGTAAAGGGAAAGAATGAGTTGGTATGTAAACTAAAGAAGTCCCTTTATGGTCTAAAGCAATCTCCAAGGATGTGGTACCAAAAGTTTGACACATACATACTTGGATTGGGGTTTGTGAGAAGCAAAGATGATCACTGTGTATATTCCAAATAGGTTGGTGATCACTTCATTAACATAGTTCTGTATGTTGAAGACATGTTGTTGATTGGAAACAACAAAGATGTTATAAAGGAGGTGAAGTCTCAACTGTCCTCCAAGTTTGATATGAAAGATCTCGGTGCTGCAAACTTCATTTTGGGAATGGAGATAAGAAGAGATCATGAAAACAAAATGATCAGTTTAAATCAAAGAAAATATGTTGATATGGTACTACAGAGATTTAACATGCAAGAAAGTAAGCCGGTCAAGGTTCCTATTCCTGAAGGTGTAAAGTTATCTGTAGAGCATTGTCCGAAGACACAGGAAGAAGAAGAAGACATGTCACGAGTTCCATATGCCAGTGCAGTTGGTAGTTTGATGTATGTAATGGTCTCTAAAAGACTAGACATTGCTCATGCAGTGGGAGTTTTGAGCAGATATATGTAAAAACTAGGAAAGGAGCATTGGACAACTGTAAAGAGGGTCTTCAGATATTTGTGTGGCACCATAGATTATGTAATCTGCTACCAAGGAAGGCCTGGACTAGACAGAGTAATAAATGTACATGGATTTGTTGATGCAAACTGGGCTGGAGACCTTGATCATAGAAGATCTACAAGTGGGTATGTGTTTAACCTATTTGGAGGAGCTATCAGTTGGATGAGCAAGAGACAAGTTGTAGTTACACTCTCAACTACAGAAGCTAAATACATGGCAACCACTCATGCAAGCAAATAAGTTGTCTAGTTGCAAAGATTGTGTTCAGGTATTGGGTTTGCACAGAAAGGTGTAAGGTTAGAATGTGATAGCCAAAGTGCAATCTTCCTGGAAAAGAACCCTGCTTATCATGCTAAGACAAAGCATATTGATGTACAATATCACTTTGTGAGAGATATGGTTGAAGAAAAGAAGGTGCTGCTAGAGAAGGTTGACACCGTGAAAAATGTTGCAGACTCATTAACAAAGTTTGTTAGTACAAATAAGGTCTCTTGGTGTAGAGAATCTATGGGCATTAATTCCTTGAACCTATGACTTTATGAGTACATGACTCATTGCTATGCAAAGGAAACAACAAGTGGGAGAATGTTGGGTATATGTTATATTCTTTGCATGTGCATATGGAGGGGAGGTGTGCATGTCAGTGCTGCAGCTCAGAGATCCCAAAGGCACCTTCAACAGAAACAGGTCGTAGGCCCTGTTTTCATTCAGAAATGGTCGTTAAGCCATTTTCGATGTGAGCACAATGATAATTTTTTTTTGGCTATTTATAGCTGTTTGTGGCTATTTTTAGAAGTTGTCTAAAAATATGTAACTTAATCCCGGTTAAGGGATTGGAGTCTTTTTCTAATCCGAGTTAATGGATTAGGGTATTTGGATGTTGCGGAATAACTATATTTTGTATTGTGAGGATCTCATAATTTAATGAAGAGAAAATAGGAGGTGTGTCTCCAAGGTTTTCTGGTTTTCCTGGTTAAGGGTTTCCAAGGTAAATCTATGTGTTTATGTGTGAATGGTGTGTTGTGATCTCTATTTTTCTTAAAATAATATGTATGCTCTGATTCTTTGCACAGGTTTAAAACTTACAGCAATAACACTCCTCCATTGGATGAATACCTAAATCCATAAGAAATTGTACCACAGAGGTACCTTAAGATGTGCTTACCTGCAACCCAGTGTTTGTGTCTAGGATCAGTCTTGAACTGACTCAAATCCTAACTATATAGAAAATGTTTGGCCTCAAACGTATCACGTACATCAATGACTTGATCAATTTTCTGTATAATATGGGGTCCACTGGATCCAATCCACTCTCAGACTCATGAATTTTCCTCAAATTGGAATCCATCGGAGTGTTTATGGATTTACAATCCACCATGCCAAATCTCCGTGAGATTTCCACTGTGTACTTCCCTTGAGATAGAAATATCTCATCATTCCCTTGCCAAATATCAAGGACTAGGAAGTAGCGCATAAGGCCTAAGTATTTCATCTTAAACTATGAGGTAAGCTCCCTCTTACACTTGGTAAATAGTATATCCTCTCCAATGAGGAAAATATCATCAACATATAGAACCAGTATCAAAGATTGGTTCTCCACTACCTTGAATTACAAGTTGGAATTATTAAATTGAGCACATAGATTTGTGGACAAACACACAACTCACAAGATAGATCACACAATTTATTGAGTAATTGAAGAATGAAACAATGAAAAAATGGATGCAACTGTGAATGCTTTTATTAATCAAAAAGGTAATTAGATGATAAATTACAATGTAATACAATGGCTAAATAGCCACATGCAATTCAAATCCACATGAGGAAATTCGAATTGATTAGACTCTACTTAATTGTAGGTAACTAAGACCTTGTTTAAATCATTATCGGAGGACTCAATAGTTAACTAACCTTGTCTAAATCATTATCGGAGTTCATCGAAGTTCTAAAACACAACTCAAGTGTCTAATACAGTGTTAACTGAGGCTAACTGAATGTGGTAGGTGAGAAATGCGCCTCTTCTGCATGCAGCCATGTAAACCTAGTGCTAACTGAATGTAGAGGACTAGAATTGAATGTAACTGACTCCTAACTTAGCTTGACTAGTCACCAACTCAACTCAACTGATCTTGGTTGGTATAGACACTCGCAGTGGCTCCTAAATTGTAGGGATTGGTCTAGTAGGCTCATAAGCTGATGCATGCAAGTGAAATCAGTGGCATTAGGCCTCAATTAGTGTTCCCCACATTTTAGTAACTGAAACATGTGCCCCAATTAGGCCAAGTGGACCCAATGGTGCTAGTGACTAAAAATAGACTAGATGGACCCCCGATTTAGACATGACTCCTGATTTAGACATATGACCAAATTGGACAAGGGAGGATTAATAATCCTAACAGGAATCTACATCACTCTTCAAGAAACCTAGTTTCTGAAGGTAATTGTATATTATGTCATACCAATCTCGGGGATCTTGTTTTAACCCATACAAATATTTCTTCAACTTGCAAACATGGGACTCCTCCCCATGTATCACAAAACCATTAGGTTGCTCAATGTAAACCTCTTCCTCAACCTCACCATTAAGGAAAGAATTCTTCACATCCATTTGGTGAAGCTTCCAACCTAATACTGATGCTAGTGAAATGATAAATCTAATAGTTATATACCTGGACACTAGAGAAAAAGTCTCCTCATAATTAATTCCCTCTTTCTGAGAGAAGCCTCAGGCAAAAAATCTGGATTTTAACTTGTCCACACTGCCATCTGCAGCATGATTTATCTTGTAAATCCATCTGGAAGTAACAATTAAATTCCTCTTAGGTCTGGGAAAAATATACCAAACATCATTCTTCGTAATAGAATGATACTCCTATGTCACAACATCTTTCCACACTTGCTGCTCTGTAGCCTCTTCATGTGATGAAGGATTTGAGTCATTGATGCTTCTCATCAATGCAACATGTCCTGAATATCATGATGCTTGCGCTCTCTGGACATGACCACTGGTACTCCATGCTTATCAAAATCTCTCAATACATACTAGAACCATGCTAAACTCCTCTTTGCATAGGTTCATCAACCGGTTCAACTGGTTCATCAATGATAGGAAACTCTGCATGTTCTACTAGATTCTCCCATGAAGTAGGAATCTCAGTCTCCTCTATCTCTGGATCACATTCAATATCTTTTGATTGCTTGAATGTTTCCTCCTCATGGAAATTCACATCTCAACTCACTTCAACATTTCTCTCACTAGGTACATAAATTTTGAATGCCTTGGAGGTCTTGTTGTATCCAACAAAAGTTCCCTTCTTTCCATAAGGTTTCATCTTGGTTCTCTTTTCTTTTCGAAAGTGAATATATATAGGACATCAAAAAATTCAAAGATGTGATATGTCTAGTTTCTCACTAGTAAACACCTCTTCAGGTGTATTATCATCAAGGATTGTAAGCGTACTTATGTTCTAAATGTACACTGTTGTACTGGAGGATTCTGCCCATAAATAAGCAGAAATATCTTGATCATGTAACATGGCTTTTGCAGCCTCACAAAAGTTTTGTTCTTTCTCTATGCAACCCCATTTTGTTGTGGGTTGTAAGGAACTGTTAATTGTCTAGATATCCCTACATCACTACAAAACTCATTAAAGGCATTTGATTCAAATTCTCCACCATTATCATACCTTAGGGAATGGATATGCCTAATTTTAGACTCTTGGAATTTACAGAAGTTTTCACTTTTGGATTTCATGAAGAAAATCTAGGCCTTACAAGAGAAATCATCAATGAATAAAACATAGTAAAGGTGCCCACTGAGGGAAGGGGTATACATGGGTCCACACACATCTGAGTGTACTAAGTCAAGGATGCATTTAGATATGGTATGGATTCTACGAAATTTATTTTTCACATTCTTTCCTAAAGAACGGCCCCAACATATAGAATCATGAACAGAATCAAGACTAGGCATACCTTTCACCATTAGCTGCAAACCAGGAAGTGCTCTGAAGTGGAGGTGTCTAAGTCTCATATGCCAAAGATCACATGGGATGATAGTATGATGTGTCATGGATGAAATAATCTTTCCTTGTACCTTGTAAATTCCTCCTTCTCAAACTCCAAAAATAACAACTGTATCAAGGTTCTAGTTCTTTGACCATAAGTATGCTTGATTGTCCATGAAGATCACATGAAAGCCTTTATATTCAAGGACAAAAATAGAGAGTAGTTTCTTCTTCAATATAGGTACATACATAATTTACTCCATATGTAGTGTGTCTTTTGAACTCAGCTAGAAGGATGTGGATCCAACTCCTTGGATTGAGTATGTGGAATTGTCTCCTAATTCGTCTATGCTTTAAAATTGTTTATCCTTTAGGTTGGAGAGTGCGCCCTTGCATCTTGACATGTGCTTGGAAGCACCACTATCGATCATCCATGTATATTCTCTTGTGATGAGAGATCTGAACAAAGCAGAGACAAGATAATACTCCCTTCTAGTCTCTTTCTCTCTGGGTGCATCTTTAGAGGTTTCTTCTATAGTGGTAGAAGCATGAACTCTTCCTTCTTTAATTTTCCTCACGTGGAAATCTTGTATGAAGTGTCCCCTTCCTTTTTACAATAAAAACATATGTGCTTTGACTTGTCAAAAAATTTATGGTCTTCTTTTCATGGAAAGACTTATTGGGAGAAAAAAAAATTCTCTCTTTCTTGGTTCTTGCTATGAGGGAAAGATTCTCCTCTTTAGTGCTCACCATCTTGTTATGAATGTGCCCTTATTCTTGGATGCAATAATTCCAAATTATTTCAAAATTGGGATTCTCTTTTCTTCCATTTACTCCAGCAAGAAAGGTCTCCCATGAGGAGGGGAGTTTGTCGATGGCGGTTTGTAGAAGATCATCCTCATTCATCTCCACATCGATGCTTGCAAGTTTATCCTTCACCTGAGATATATTTGTGAATAAGGAGGCTATGGTCTTATCTCTTTCCATCTTCATGTTGCAAAAAAAAATCTTCAAATCCCTCTTTTCAGTAGGGACCTTCTTCTCATAAAGATTTGTGAGTGTGTTGAAACACTCATTTTCCATCTTCAATGGTGTGATCACCGACATGAGGTTGTCCTTCATGGAGTCATACATGATCCTCTTTTCCTTTGCTTGAATATTCTTGTAATTGGTTCTTCCCACATTTTTAGTGGGCTCTTCGATCATGGAGGTCACAAAAGAATCAAAATAATGCTCTTCAAGGATATTTATCACCCTCACCTTCCATGTGTTGAAGTTATATGTTCCTTCAAGTCGATAGCTTGGTCGGACAGATATTAATGACATTACTTGAAGCTCTTGCTCAACGCTTCAATATATATGGAGGATTAGAGTGTTTTCACAAAACTAATATCTTGCATGCTCTTGCTCTAATACCATGTCAATGTTTGAGAAATCAAGAAATATCCATGAACTTTAAAATTTTCATCCACAATTACAGTGCAGATAGATCTCATAAAAAAATCATACACACAATCATTTAGTCCATAAGACAAGACACATGATGTACCCTGGGAAAACCCTCCACAAATCCAGAGGATAAAAAACCCATCAAACAATATTTGAGTATGATAGATAATCGACAGAGAATGATTACAACACAATAGCAGATTGCTTGGTAAGAGAGCACAAGAGAATAGAGATCATATGGAACATTGTATCAGTATTCCCATGTGCGTAGCACTTTAATAACAAGCCAAATTCAGTCACACAAAGAAAGTAGTGAATGGTTGCTTCTTTTTGTGCATTGATAACACTATTAACACTATCAACATTGTTTCACCTTCAACCTTGTGCTCTTATAGACTTGGTGCCAAGTTGTCACCACATAATTTTCTCCCACACTGAAGATATGTGCCCTGCATTAATTCACTGGTGTTAACTACCTCTAACTGAGTTGTTAGATGATTGAACTAGACTGAACAGAATGGAACTGATGTAACTAAACTGAACTGAACTGAACTAACTGTAATTGAACCGAACTGAACTGAACTAAATGTAACTAGTGCTTCTCCATCAATTCCATATTCAACAACCACTTTGCATAACTTAAGGAGTTGATTCCTTAATTAATTGAAACTTGTTTATCACAAATAAGACTCAACTGATGTCTTATTAATTTGAGTTCACTTGGATGCATATAGGGGAAATTCAAATTATATCTCTATCTAGGTGCTCATCTTTATTTAATCAATTTTGCATGGTCCATATGTGTTTAACTAATTAATAATCCATATCATATCATACTCATAAGAATTGTTTCAAACCTATGATCATATGTATTACCCTAGTTCATGTAGTCATATTCTAGAGTAAATCACTCTAGGGGTAGCTAATCCCTAAAGGATACTTGTAGTAGTTGTTGACCATGACTATCCATACATCACATAGTATATCCTCAAGACTTAATACAATATGAGTCATGTGATCTTGATAGAACACAAGACTATGACCTTAATACAACATAAGGCCATTATCTTAATACAACATAAGATCCCAGTACAACCATCTCTCCCGAATGGACTTGGTACAACGCAATGTCCTATCTTAATACAACATAAGTTAGTGAAATTAATACAACATAAGTTTCATGGAGAATATCTGAACCTAATACAACAAAGATTCTGAACTTTATACAACACAAGTATCATGGGAATGACTCCCAAATTTGCACTGTCAACATGTCATTACATTTTAGATATTGATAGTTGATAGTGATTGAATTATTTAAGTGTCATAATTCTAAGATCACTTCAAGGGTTGTTGTAAATGTTACAATGAAATTATTATATGCATGGATACCCACAACTTGCTTAGTTGATTGAGAAGTTCATATTACGGGTAGAATTGTCTTGGATATGATAATGAATGTAAGTAATGAATATTGGAAGCTGCCGTATGGAATGGCCATAAATTATGAGAAGGATTTTATGTTTGTCAAATCTGGCTTTTGTTTAAAAAAAAATGAAAACTTTTTTATTGAAATTATTATGATGGTATCTCGCGGTAACTATATGTGTACAATATAGGTGAGATGGTGGATCTATCTAATGATGATAGATTATGGTGGTTGAAATATTGCAAGGAAAGGGGATAATGTTACTATAATGACAAGGAACCCTATCATAATCCTTGATCTCCATGAGCTATTTATATTAGAGGATGCCAATGGGACGCCTTAGCAATAACACTCTATAAGCATGTGCTCTTCTTGTGGAAGAAAGACTTGGAAAATGATGGATCGCCCAAGGGACTATTTACTAGAGAAGGGGATGCCTGATCAACTTGGACAGTGAGTGATTGCAAAGAAGATGCAACTTGAATGATTCTATTATGAGAGATTCATGTTTATACCAGTTGGGACCAAGAAGGAAATATATGTACACATACCTTAGGTGCATCATAGAACATAGTAAGTTGAATATCACCCATGGAAACCATGTGGAGCAAAGATATTTTAATATAGATAAGTATTGGTATTATTTCATACTTTGTCTTGTGTCATCAATACATATGCTTCAGTTATGAAACTTGAATATTTGTTAATGGATCAAGTGTTGCTTGAAATGGCTATGACAAGCATGTTTTTCCTTTGATGATTGTAATAGGTATGTGATGAAATGATAAAGGCATTAGTGGTATTGCAAGGTATCCTAAAGGAATGAGTGAGTATTGATGTCCAAGATAGCTAGCAGCAAAACAAAGTGTCCTTCAAGAGAAATGCATTCAAAATTGAAGTTGAAAAGAAGGACATGGAACCTTCCTAAAAAATAAAGAGAAAATTAAGGAAGGTTTATACCAAAGGGGGGAAATGTAATACCCCCAGTTTTACCCTTGTAATGTATTGAATTAGAATATGTAAAATGATGTAAATTTTTTAGTATGAATCCTAGTTTAGATCTCAATGACAAGACCTGACTAGTGAATCGCTAGGCATGTATGGTATAAATATCTTTATATGGACCATGTAGTTGGCTTGTAATGATGATGTAAAAGATAGGTAAATATTATGCTAGAAAACGATAAAAATGGTCCAATGTGATTGTGTAAGGAGCACTAGAGAGGCACTATGATTCCACAAAGGGGAAGAGGAAATGAGGCCTATGGAAAACCAATAATTTGTTGCCAATTGTTAGACTTACAACTCACACAATTGCTTCTATGTGCCTTAAATGATCCGTTTACCTATTTTTACTTATTGAAATCCAAGTATTGAATGTTGTGTGAGGTTGATGGGGAAAGTATTCTCATGTAATTATGGAAGCATGAGATGAATATAATTTTTTGAAAGTGTATGAGTACTTTAGCATGTGGAAAAAATCTATGCTAGTTGTCTTATCAGCAATTCTCTCATCCTCATTAGATTTTATCCGTCATTTTCCAAGATGGAGTTATGAATGGGGAAGGAATAGGGGAAGCTCTATGTAGATGCATGCCATGGATTCCATTGCTAATGACTAGATTAAAAAATAACTAGAAATAAGCACTAGAAAGAGGAATTTGTAGGTGTTATATTTAATAGGGTGGTTGTAAGTGAACATCAAGGCCAGGGAGGATATGAACCATTCTACCTAGCATTAATGATGCTCACTAGGTGCTTGAAAATATGTGGTTTCGATTCTAAGCTGAGTTCTAGTCTAGGGCATACAATAGATTGGACTCTTGTTTCACACACTAGAAGCAATGTAAGGATCGGATTTCTTGAGGTAATTGTAGAGTGGTGAAGGGAAACAAATTCCTTGTGGTGTGTGAGGAAATGGAAGAGAGTTCCATGGTTGATAGAGATTCATGTAACTCTATGGGATGAGCAAATTAGTTGAGCATGAGAGGAAATGGGTTGGGTTGATAAGAGAGATTAGCATGAGGTTTTTTTCTTCACCCTAGTGGATTCATACCCCAACTTGGGATGGTATCAGAATTTTATACCTACAGTTGGGTGGAATGTGGCCCTTACACAACTAGTTGCTTGGATATCTTCATTCAAAAGATAGTATTCTTGTATATGGAAGTTGTTTGGATTTATTTTATTCCTATGATGAATACATTTGTTTATGCATGATGTATGTAGACATGTTTTAATTCTATCTTTCTTTTCATTCTGAAATTGCACAAACATTTCTTATTTATAAATTCGTATTATGGTCATGTGGTGAAATTTATAAGCTTGAAATTCTTAAATATATCCCTCTATCGATCAAATTGATGGATAGGGATGTGACATTTGGTCTAGTTTTGTCACTAAACTAAAGGAAGGGCATATTAGATTGTGTAAATATTCTAATAAAGTAGCGGGGAATAAGAATAAGTCTAGTGGACAATACTTTGTTAAGATGGGATATGAGGTGATGATGGCCAAAAATGATTAGGTTGTGGTCTAGTGGTGGTAACTAATTTGGAAGAATTTATCCCCTAATACAAATAAGGTATTCATGTGGCTTATTCATGAAAAATGTTCCAACATGGGATTATTTTTAAAAAGAAACAAAACCATAGTCTAGGAATATGTTATTTGTGCAAAATGGAGAGAAAAGATGTTATTCATGTATTTACTTATTGTTTATATTATATTCAATTTGGAAGTGTGTATACAACTATATTGGCACAAATGTTTTCTTGGTAGGGAGAACATTTGAGACAGTATGAGGTTATGGTTATAACGCCTTGATCTATTATTAGGCATTTCGAGTTGTTCCCAACATCTATATTTTGGGGATATGGTTGACATGAAACTCTAACTTGTCTTAGGGAATACGTCCACCCACTTTTTAGATTTTGTCCTAGATTATAGTTATTGCCCAATTTTATAATTCACAAGGAAAACCAACTAAGCCAATGGTAGTTGGGGATTTGACTATGGATATGACCTTTCCATGGGCTTTTTTTGTTGGAGAGTGCTAGGAGGATGATAATATATGTGGTATTGGAGGCATCCTCTTTCTATGAGAACACCTTTATTTTCATTTTAACACTAATGTAGAAAACAATTGAGTTGAGCTTCTTACACTATGATATTTTCTTAAACTAGCCCATAATTTGAGTATTACATATATTTAGGTATTCAAGGATTCTTCTTTATTCATCAAGTGGATCACCAATTATTAAAACATCAATGACATTTCTATCTTGTCACTTGCAGAACATGTCAAATATATATCTTGATAATTCACAAAAATATATTGCTTGCACATATACAGGAATATGAACACAACTACAAATAAAATCTCCAACTAGGGGTTGGATTGAGAGCCTAGACTACTTCACATTTAGGAATTTAGGGAGTGTACCGATACAATCAACACTTTGGACATGCAATAACTTATCACATATTATTTCCTATTAATAGATTATGATGATTTTCATTAGTGACCAACTATATACTGAAGGATTTTATCTTGGAAGATGGTATATTCATGACTGCTCTATTTTAGGAAAAATACAAAACATTTTGGTACCATTGTGTATTAATTTTATGTCCGATGCTCTAATATTTTTGAAGAATAGTTGGGGATAATCAACTAACCACCTTACATGTAATTTTGTTCTTTTACTTTTGTCCTAGGAATATTTTACTAACTAGACATTATGTAATGTGCACTTTTAACCTAAAGAACGTATTTTTCTTTCTACTTGAATAAAAAATACAATTATTTTCTTTGACAAAAAACTAGTAGTAACATATCAAGTTATTTCAAGTTTTAACATAAAAGATAATATATTTGAATTATATGTATGTTTAAATGGTGTGTTTCGCTTAGCATGTGTCATGTAAAGGGAAAACTTGAAGAAACATTATAAGCTTGTTTGCAATCTTAGTGAAAAAGAGTGTAGAATTTTTATGGAAATGGTGCAAATAGGGGAACTTGGTGGATCAAATGGTCATGAACATGAAGGATTTCTTTGATTTTTTAATAATAATGTACTTCTTAACAATAACAACTAACACGCTTCAAAAATTTTATTCCACATATGTTGAATGTTACAAAAGGCCATCGTAAGAAGAAAACAATTACAAATGATGTAAATGGTGATGCATTGGTCCTCAATTCATTTAGAATGGTGTTCGATGTTAATGGAAAAAAGGAAAAACTTTTAGAAAACTATGATAGATATAGTTGAAAGAACATATAGACGTTCTTTTCATTTATAGTACAAAATCAATCCAATGAATCCAAGAATTTGGTTATATTTAAACTACAACTAGTGTTTCTAGAGCAAGAATCAAAGAGACCTATGAGAGTCATAATAGAAAAATCATAATAATAATAAATAATTACTTATAAAGTATTATTGCTAAACATGTTTATATATGATATGTATAATACTAGTCCAAAAAAATATCGAATTTATAATTTTTCTATATTTATTTTCAAATAATTATTAATCATTTTTTATTATGCTTTTCATTTTTCAAGAAAATTAACCCTAGAAACCAAGATGATATCTCAAACATGCCAATAGGGATGTGTAAAAAATGGTAGATTGAGGAGATGGTCAAAGAAATAAAATAATTGAATCGCAAGAGGAGCTATCCCAACAATAATGTGCATCAAATGCATGTAATCATTAATTTTTCCATGTGTAATCATAGAGTTCAATTATCACGTGAAATTATTTTTTTATTGTTTTGTTGTTGCAGAAAAGAAAAAAAATGGAACCCATTCAACACTTAAGACAGGGTGACAAGGTAGAAAAAGGCTGATCACAGATTGTGAGTACTTTCCTTTTCCTTATTTAACGGTTTTTTTTTGTAAGTTCAGGACTAATCTATTAAGGAAAGATAAAAAGTCTACTTGTTTCTAGAACACAAAATAGAGCCAAAATAGGTCATCCAAGAGTGCAAAAATTGATCCTCCCCGTTAAGGGGAAAACAAATCTTAATCATAAAAAAATTACTAACATAAAACTTTAAAAAGTCAAGATAGCCTAGGCTAGACAGCTCGATAAAACCAAACACAAAAAACCTTGAGAAACCTGGAGAGTCTTGACACCTAGCATTACAGTGGATTGTACGACACCTCAGTAATTGGGCAGCTATATTCGATTCCCCATTGAATTTCATGCTTCTTTCCATTCCTCCTCTTCTGGTCTGGTTCATTGATGCTGTCGATGGAGTCGTTGTTCTTGGATTTTCCCGAGTCAAGAGGGGGTTGCTTGTCTGGCAGAGGTGACAATTTCTTGACAGATTTTCCTTTCTTCCAAACAAACTAGTGCTATGGAGAGGTGAGGATGTCCTGACCAGGGGGGATGGGAGGGGGAGGTGTGGGGAGAAGTGGAGGGGGTGGAGGCGGTGGTGGGGGTACAGGGTCAGGATTGTCGGTGTTGGATGGAGGAGGGTTGATAGCGCAGAGGATAAGNAATTTCCCCTACGAGACGAGGTGAGGGTAGCTGCAGTGAGAGAGCTAGATACTTCATCTTCCCAGTCATCGACCAGGGTTCTCAAAGCCTCTGGAACCTCAGCTTCATATCCTCTATTGCTGACATGTGGGTGAAAGGGTGGCTCTATGGGATTTCCAACCCTTCCACAGCCTCTCCTGCCTCTGGGAGGTCCTCTTCAACATGACGGCATGAAATTTTTGGGACGTGAGTGACTGTAACAAGAACAGGAGGAGCTGAGAAAATTGCGAAGGCCAGGACTAAGCGAGAGAAAATAGGGCATGAGCTTAGCTGAATAGGAGTAGGATCTTATCAGGATCATCAAAGCGTGGGTGACTAAATGTAGGAGTTGGAGGGCGAAGAGCTTGGAGGAGGCCAAATTGCACCGAGTCCGATGGGTGTAATGGTTTGCCATTACTGGCCTGTACCAGACCTGCTCAACCTTAATTGTCGAGGGGACTAGAGTTGCTTGGATGATAGAGCTCGCCGTTGTCCCTCCTAGTGCTGTTGTCATCCCCAGAAGTAGCCAGAATTTGATTGCCGTTAAAATGAGCATCGGTCTCATGGGGGTTCTGATGGGTGTCGGGCGCGTCAGGGTGTTGGTGTGCATGGGACCACCCATCATCCACTTGGAATCCCATGGGGGTGGTGAGCAGATTGATGACATGGTGGGGCACGTCCTCAGTCTCCTGTGCCCTCTTGTCACCTACTTATGTCCTCCTGTCACCCACATCCAATGCTTATTTAACGTTTCATATTTGTTGTGATGTTTATATTTTAACTAGTTTATGATTATCCATAGGACTTGTTTTCTACCAAGTTCTAACACATAAAGAAGAGTAACTTGAAAATTTCATTGGCATTGTATTGCATATGGATTGTGAGTATATATGTTAGACTATCAAGGGTTAATTGAACAATTTGCAAGTAGCTATGTTGTTTTACTTCTCTTATTTTCTAATTAATAATAATAATATATTTTTAAGGTCACCGCCAAGCAAGACACCAAATTGTGTATGATACCCCCTTGTTTGTGGGACAAGGGACCCCCCTATGCACAGTGATTTAACTGCTAAAGTCTATAGAGGTTTACATACCCTACCCCCCTTTGGATTTGAACATGTGAACTCCTAGGAGGAAACACATGATCTTAACCATTAGGCCCACTCATGTTGTACAATAAGAAACATTAATGCAAGAACAATAAGAAACATTTAATTATATTTATGATTTTTCATAATGTATAAAATTCACAAGAAAATGAGTATGGCATGGGGGAATTAGAAGATATGTTGATTGATGGAATGAGTAATGGATTCGGAAGAATTTGTATTATTTGTGAATCACTAACTACTATGGTGTGATTTTTTATTTATGCAATCATGTATATTATACTATAAATATAGATATACTCATTACACTTTATCTTTATGTGTGTAGATGGAACATGAAGAGGCAGGACAAAATCAACCTAATTGAGAAGATGTTGCAATTAAACCAAGTACAATATCCCTTGCAAGTGATGAAGAATTAAGCCATGCAATCAACTCAAGCAATGGCATCAGTTAGAGTGTTACATGATGGTCAATATAATTGAACGCCATAAGTTTCATAGTTTGTAATGTTTATTTGTAAAAATTAGATATTTTGTTAATGTGGATATATTGTTTCAATTGATATGATGATGGATTACCAATTGTTGTAAGAATTATTTATCAACATTTTCATTATCATGTACCTTAATTTTGTCCCATTTTGTATGATGACGGGTTCCTTGTTCACAATGGGTTTCTTATTCTATTGCAATATATAGGGTTGTAAAATACTATGTTGTAATGACTTACACATGGATTATTTACATTGTTACAATGAACAATGTAATTAGTTGGCATATTTTTGTAAACAATACATTACACTAATGAAATCATTATCCAAACACATTCCTCACACTAGAAATATAAATATTAAAAAATAACTTTTTATTTTCTAATGATTAATTGAAAATTTTTAAAAAAAACAAGAATTTGCATTTGCATAACTTAAAAATGAAAAAAACCAGCATGGAAACATATTAGTGCATTATTCATTTGAGCTCAATAGTGTGTTTCATACTTATTTTTGCATTGGTGTGTTTAAATGGTTGTTACACAACTGATGTGATGTACATGTAAAAAATGCAATAGTACATATCAATGTAGTAAAAGCATCAAACACTCCAAACTAAAATAACAACATTATTCCCTTCTACTATAATTCTACCATTGTTGTTATTAGAACTTGAATTCCATTTAGATATTAAAGCATATAGTTCTAATAATTTTTGCAGCAAAAGAATGGAGAATGAAGATACAAACTGAACAAAAAAAACCACACAGGAAACAGATAAGTAGTTCTCGGGAATTTACAGTATCACTCACAATAATAATATCCGGTGTTACAATAGTTTACATAGGAAAAGAATTCAAATCAATTAGGGATGGATTCGAATCTATCCACTGGATGTGACTATATCTAACTAAACATCTAACTCATGGTGACTCAATCAATATCAGAGTCCAATAAATCAAATCCCAGATATACAAGAACTCAATCAATCTGTGACAATTAGTTAACTCAGTGCAACTAAGTGTGGTAGGTGGGAAAAGGCTCCTACTCCACATGTAGCCATGCAAAGCTTGCGCTAGATAACTTATCGTTAAATGAATGAAAGTAACTGGGGGATAACTAAGACTAACTAGTTCCAACTCCCACTAACTGAAGGAGGTTGGTGTCGAGACTCCCAGTGGCTCCTAAAATGTAGGGATTGGTCTAGGAGGCACCCAAACTGATGCATGCACATTCAGTAAGTGAAAGTTAACTTCTAGCCATGTTCCCCACACTCTAGTAACTTGTACATGTGGCCCATTCTGCCAAGTATACCAAATCGTACTAGTGGACCCAATTAATTAATTAAGGTTCCTAAGTTAGGCTAAATAATCTAATAGATAGTATGGTCAAGGGATGATTAATAATCCTAACACCCCCCCTGAATCCTAACTTGGACAACTATGAGCCCTAGTAACAAGACCATTGGTCACCCAAATACAATCTAAAATACAAGAAATAAAAATGCTACTTAATACAACTGAGGAAATAGGGGAAAACCTCATGGGAAACCCCCCCCCCTCAAAATAAGCAGAAATACAAATTTTGAAAAAACTTGTGAAATTTTTTGCTGCTACTATGCAGCAGTAGTATCTTGGTTATTTTTTGTAGGTGAACCCATGAAGGAAAAAAAAATTATTATGTCTGGAGGAATATTCCTCTTTGGAAGAAGAATAATGTTCCCAACTGAATCAGGAATATAGACAACTGCAGGATGAAAACTGGACCCATGTAGAGCAGATGAAACCAGCTGATGAGAGAGAAAAGGTGCTTGAGAATTCAAACCATGTGAGGAACACCCAAGCAACTGATATATTTCAGCCTTGAACATCAAACCATGTGAGGTAGAATCAGCCCAAGTGTTAGGAGCAAGTGTCCAGGAGGATGCAGAATGTATCCAACTTTACTAGTTCTGTGAGGGGATGAGCACGTGATCAAAAAGGTAGGTAGAGAAGCCCTGGGACTGAGAGAATGCTTGAGCTCCATAATATGATATAGATTCATAAATAACCAATATTTCACAAAATATAATATCAGAAAACTCATAAGAGAAAACTAACATCGAATCCTCAACAACAAAATTGAAGGAGACTTACGGTGCTTGATTTGTCACACCAAAATTAATGAAACCTCTTACAAGAAATATTGTAAGCTCTTGAATATTAAAACCTAAGCCAAATATTATCAGATAAGATCCAAATAGGTTCATATCAGATCCAAAACTGTGAAGTGAAATCAAATCCCCAACAACAATTTTGAAGGAGACTTGCGGTACTTGATTGGTCTCACAAAATTTGATGAAACAAGCTACAAGCAGTACTGAAAGCTCATGAACCTGAAATATTGAACCAAGTAATATCAGATCATATCCAAATAATATCATATCATATCCAAATAATTCTGTATCAGATCCAAAAGTGTGGAATGAAATCAAATCCCCGACAACAATTTTGAAGAAGACTTGCGGTACTTGTTTATTCACACCAAAATTGATGAGAACAGCTACAAGCAGTACTGAAAGATCATGAACCTGAAATATTTAACCAAGTAATATAAGATCAGATCCAAATAATATCATATCAGATCCAATAAATTTTATATCAGATCCAAGAGTTTGTTGTTGGGGTGTGCACCTTAACGGTCCCTAATTTTGGTAACTCCGCGATTTTTGTGGAAGTTGTAAGCGAAGTTACGACTAAAAACAGTCTTAGGGGTGTCGGGGTTGAGTAAAAACCTTCTTTTTGTAATAAACCCATGGTTTAAGTCCAGGGTTTAGGGTTCAGGGTTCCCATGGTTTAAGCCCATGGTTTTGTAATAAGTGCACTATAAATAAGCACTCTTGTAAAGAAGTCAGTTTAGGATTTTGATGTAAGATGAATTGATGCGAAGCTAAGGCTTGTTTGTAAGAAGGTTAATTCCCAGTTGTGTGCATGGAAGACCTCTGCAGCTGTGTGCGTAGAGGGTTTTGGGTGATTAAGAAAATCTGCAGCTGTGTGCGCAGAGGCCTGCAGCTGTGTGCGCGGCTTTGAGGACTTGAAGGGATCCGAAGCTGAGTGCGTAGATCAGAACTGTGGTTTTTGTAAAGATTTGAATAAAACACAGTTCTGTGGACGTAACCCCTAAACTAGGGGTGAACCACGTTATATCGTGTGTTGTGTTTTTTTTTTGTGTTGTTGTTATGTTCTTTTATGCATTGATAAATATATAACTGATAAGTAAGATCACTGCTAAATACTAACTTCGCTGGAATTCCCAGTAAAGGGTTAAGCAAGGCACTGTTTGTTTATCTAACCACGAAGCTAAATAAGTAACTATTAAATCTTTGCATTTTATGATTATAATTGTTAGAAGCTAAAGGTACAGTAATATCCCTCTTCTACTTGCAGAAACCTGATTCTGTGGCACCCCATAGCTGTTTCAGGTGAGACTGCAACCTGTTCGCAGGTTGTTGCCAAAAGGGCCAACATTGTGGGTCTTTTGTTGGTGCGAACTTAGTGGTATAAAGCCCGGGTCTTCCCTATAGCCCAACAAATTGGTTCCGTTGCCAGTTGAACTCAGTATCTGCTCAAGAGGGGTTTACATCGTACCTCGAGGGCTATGTTTTGGAGACCCTCAGTGAAAGAAATCGGTGATTGGATTGAAGAGACTTATCTAAACTTTGTTGTACAAGAGAACAAAGATCTGCGTCGTAGTGCAAACGAATTTTTACAAAGGTATGTTTTTTCTGATGTGTATGAAATTTTCTTTGGTAGTATCCACATAGAGTTGCACCAGTGGTTATCCAAGTTAACAGAGAAAAGGATGAACTTCCAAGAACGTCAGTTTCCTGATTGGACCCCCGCAAGAATTAATATACTGAAAAGGGTGAACAACAAGATATCCCGCGCTATTGATTTCTGGACAACGCGAACCCTTGAAGCATTTGTGACGGAGTTCGCCATTGACACAAGTACATCCTTCAGCGAAGCTGAACGGCAGTTCTTCAAAGGAACAAGGGGTAAGTACTTGAATTCATTTAGTTTGAGAATTAAAATGCTATTGGCTGAAAAATGTATATTGCTCATTGAATCAAACTGTTATATTTAGCACTACTAACTTATGTTTGCAAGTGAAAGTACCTTCGACGAGCAAAGTGGTTTGCTGCGAAGTGGCAAAAGGTACAAGAGAAATTTTGAGTCCTATATCCTAGGCCAGAATACCGAGTCTAACCCCATAAGTCCAATAGTCTCAGAGCCTGAAGAAACCCCTTCTGTTGGAAACCCTCCGGTAACCCCGCAGCAAAGACATATTATCCCTGAGAACCCGTCGCAGTCTGAAAGTAACCCTAGCTTGAGTATTCCTGTCGCAGGTTAGCCTACCCCAGTAAGTTTCCCCCCGCATACTACTAGTCTCCCTCCCTCCCCCCCTAGACCCGCGATGGCCCATATGAATGACGACATTAAGCTCCCTGTTTTCAAAGGAACTGGATCAGAGGATCCAGAACAGTTCTGGTTTTTATGCGAAGCAGTGTGGACTGCTAAGAACATTACAGATCAAGATACAAAAAGAGTGCAGCTGGTTACTTCTTTCAGAGACCACGCTCTGACCTGGTTCATGAAGTTTTCCAGCACTCAGAACCATGTCTTGGCTGATATAAAAGCAGCAATGATAAAGGAATTTAAGAAGCCTAAATCAGAGTCGCAGTGTATCACTGAACTAAAGGAAATCCAGCAGAGGCGAGGAGAATCAGTGTGGGACTTTGATCAGAGGTTCAAAGTTCTGCTAGATCAAGTCAGTTTCACTATTGGACCATCGCAGCATAAGGAATGGTTCATCACAGCTCTGTTACAGCACATCAGGACTCCACTCATGCAACAGAAGGTTGCGGATCAGCAGGAGGCCTTGGAAATTGCTATGAAGCTTGAAACAGCCCCGGTCGAAGATAATTCTGGTATCGCTCAAATACAAGCGCAGTTGGCAGCGATGGCTCTGGAGCTTCGCGAGATGAAAAAAGGGAAAGCTAGTCGCGAAGAGGTTTGGTGTACACGATGTCGGACAGAGGGTCATGACAAGGAACATTGTCTTGCGGTAAGAAATTTCCTGAATTCTGGTGCACCACACCCGTTCAACTCTAGTGTTCTATATTGTGAGATCTGTAGGACAACTGGCCAACATCGACCTGAAGACTACTATCTTCTGCAGAGGTATGTGCAAGTCCCTAAGAACCCTTATTGTAAGTTCTGTAAATCAGTGGGACACAACGAAGATGAGTGTCGCAGCTTTGACCTCATGAGAGAACGAACTTACGATGCTTATCGGGCACAAAATGATGGCGAAGGCAATGATGGATATGGTTACCACGATAGTACATCAAGTCGCGGAGCTTTTGGAGGTCATGGTCGTGGTGGTATGGCTAGCAGAGTTCGAGGCCAGGTTGTGTGCTATAACTGCAACCAGGCAGGACATCTCGCTAGAGACTGTCGGAACCCAACTACGACATGTCGATATTGCAGAGCTGTCGACCATCTGATTGAGCAATGCCCGCAGCTGATAGCGAAGATTCAAGAAAGAAATAGTGCCCCTACTTAGAATATTCAGCTGATTTCTATGGAGAAATGACCTGTCCCAGCCATTAATGTTGTTACTAGGAGTGGAGCTATGACGGAAGTGCAGAACAAGGAGAAACAGCCTGTCGAGGCTTGGGTTCGGAAGGCCGCAAAAAAAATCCTTGCATTTGATGTCGAAAGAGAAAAAGATACATTTATGGAAGCCAAGAGAGACTTTGCTGACCCCAACACATCAGTAGTACCTGCACAACAACCTCAGCAGCAGTCGTAGCCGCAAGAAGCTTTGACAGATAAAGTAAGTACACTATCCTCCTTTTTACAAAGTTGTATGAAGCTCTTGAGAAATCAGAATTCTTTAAATGAGTTGCAGAAATTTATTGCTTCTTACGAACCTCAGCGAAGTTCTGGTAAGGAAAAAACTGTTCATAGAGTCAGAAGAACTGGTAGGGAAATGAGATTGAATGCTCAGATAGGAGAATATGACATGACTGATGTCATCCTGGACCTAGGATCAGAAGTAAATGTCTTAACTAAGCAGACATGGGAACAAATGGGAAAAACTACTCTGGAATGGTCCCCTATACAATTGAGATTAGCCAATCAGCAGAAGATTGTGCCCCTAGGAAGACTCCCTAGTGTATCAGTAAATATTGATGGAATTAGTACCTTAGCAGAATTTGAGGTAATTGAAATAATTGATGACAGCAACCCCTATCCAGCACTACTAGGCATTGAATGGGCAATAGATAATGATGCAGTAATCAACCTGAAGAAGAGACAGATGACTTTCAAAGGGAAAGGAGTGAGAGTCATAGTCCCATTGGATCCTTCTCAAGGAGAGAGATACACAGAGCCAGTAAGAGATGAAGACCAGGATGTTTTGGACCACATCTACAATATCACACTGAAGGAAGAAGATTATGTTGATCCTACTGCCGAAGGTATCATGGATTGGTAGTGTGACAGCTCCTGCATGAAAAATTCAGATGATGGCCTAGAGAATTGGCAGAATAGACTGTATGAGCTACATGGCCATCGATGTGCCAGAATTACCAAGTCTCTCAGATGGCTTGGCTCACAGACAATAAGCTTACCTGTTTTTTATGGTTCGACAGACCCAGAAGAGTTTATTGTGTAATTCTCAGAGCAGGTACCAGACTCACAGAAAATGGAGACTCTAGATTCAGCATTCAGAGCCATAGCAGCCAGATGGTGGAATGGTCACAAAAAGTACATGCATAGTTGGGAAGCATCCCAGAAGTCCCTTTGCCTAAGATTTAGGGACCAACCTCAGGAGGTGCGAAGCAGGTTTAATGGTAAGACTAGTCCTCAGGGACATTTGGAGCAATGCTACGAGGCATGGAAGCATGTACCTCATGGAGAATGGGTACATAGGTTTGTGCACACCCTTGAACCTATAGCAAAGAACTGGTATGCAGAGGTCGAGCCTCACCATGGTACTGTAAGTTGGGATTGTCTTGCTGATAGTTTTGTGCTGACATTTTCTATTAATGAGGTTTCTCCTGCTTTGGACGTAGCTATTAGGTTGATCCATACTAAAGTATTTGATGATTAAGAAATAGTAGAATACCAACCTGATTGGAAGGCACAAGAAGCCAATGCAGTAGAATGTTATAACCTCGCAGTTGACGAGGATGACGATCCGCGCAACATTAACATTCCTGAGTCAGAAGGACACTGCGAAGTACATGGACCAGTAGTTGAGGCACTTGAAGTGACTCAACCCCTGAATACACGGACCATAAACATTGGGTCAGAAGAAAACCCTAAGTATGCTACCATTGTATATTATTGGGATGACGAAATGGTAAGCAAGGTGACCCAACTTCTCCATGAATATTAGGATCTATTTTCGATGAAGTTCTCAGAGATGAAAGGTATCCTTGGTGATATGGGAGTGATAAAGATCCCTTTGAAACCTGATGCGAAGCCTGTGAAACAACGCCCTTATAGGCTGAACCCTAAGTATAAGGAAAAAGTCCGAATGGAGCTGGATAAGATGCTTGCTACAGGAATCATTGAGCCTGTTGAAGAGTCCGAATGGGTCAGTCCTATGGTGGTGTAAGAAAAGAAGACTAAGGGAGAAATCAAAATATGTGTCAATCTGAGGAAGCTAAATGATGCCTGTTTGCATGATCCTTTCCCCACTCCCTTTACAGATGAATTTTTAGACAATGTTGGAGGTCATGAAGTGTGCTCTTTTACTGATGGATTTCAGGTTACCATCAGATTAGAATTGCTCCAGAAGATCGACATAAGACAACCTTCGCTACAGAAATGGGATCCTTCCAGTATACAGTTATGCCCTTTGGATTGAAGAATGCACCTGCCATGTTTTCTAGAGTAGTCATCTCTGCTTTTAAGGAATTCATACATAAATTCTTAGAAGTTTATTTTGATGATTGGACTATCTTCGAGTTATTAAAAGACCACATAGCTAGTTTAAGACTTATGCTGGACAAATGTAGATAGCATCAGATTTCCTTGAACTTGAAAAAGTGTATCTTCTGTGCCCCTTTTGGAATTCTGCTAGGTCACATTGTACGTAAGCAAGGATTGATGATGGATCCTGCGAAGATAGCCATTATTGGGAACCTGCGACCTCCGAAGTCTGTTAAACAACTGTGCACTACGCTTGGTCATACTGGTTATTACAGGAAATTCATTAAAGGATATGCTCAGATAACAGCCCCTATGGAAAAGCAGTTGAAGAAAGATATTAGGTTTGAATGGACACCTGAGTGTCAAGCAAGCTTGGATATTTTGAAGGAAAATATGGTAACTGCCCCTATCTTAGTATTCCCTGATTGGAATAAGGAATTTCATGTGAAGGTAATATTGATCACCCTATTTCATTTGCAAGTAGAAAACTGTCCACAGCAGAAAAAAAATTATACTACTGCAGAACGAGAAGGTTTAGCTATGGTTTATGCATTACAGAAGTTTCGACATTATCTGTTAGGATCTCATTTTAAGATGTTCACTGATCACTCTGCTTTGAAGTATTTGGTTAACAAGCCTGTGCTAGGTGGAAGGATATGCAGATGGTTGATTCTGTTTCAGGAATATGACTTTGAGATCATAGTCAAACCTGGAAGACTAAACCTAGGTCCTGACCACTTGTCGAGACTCGAGTCAGGAGAAGAGCCCATTAGTTTGGATGAAGGTCTCCCTGATGCTCAGTTGTTTTCCATCCAGATGGTTGATGATTATTTCCAGGATATTGTTCAGTATTTGTCTACAGGTTTTGCACCTGCCGAAATGACAAATGCAGCAGAAGAAACAGCTGGTGGTTAGAGCAGCTGACTTTACCTTAATAGTAGGACATCTATATAAGATGGGACCAGATGAAATACTGCACAGATGCGTCCTGGAGCATGAAAAGCCATTAATTTTGGCTAAGGCACACTCTGGCGCAGCAGGAGGTCATTACGCAGGAAAAGCTACAGCACAGAAGATTCTGACAGCCAGATTGTGGTGGCCCACAATTCATAAGGATGCAAGAGAATATTTCCACAGTTGCGAAATTTGTCAGAGGACAGGAAAAACATCCAGGAGGGATGATATGCCTCTAGTTCCGCAGGTAACTTTACAAACCTTTGATAAATAGGCCATTGATTTTGTTGGACCTATCAATCCCCCTGCAAAGAAATCCGGAGCAAGATACATTATTACAGCAACTGACTACCTTACTCGTTGGGCCAAAGCTCAACTAGTCAAGACTTGTAGTGCTGCTACAGCCGTGAAGTTTATCTTCGATAACATCTTGTCAAGATTTGGGTGTCCTAGAATTCTTATGAGCGATCAAGGATCACATTTCTTAAATAAGACTATTGAAGTATTGACTGAAGAATTTCAAGTATATCATCTGAAGTGTACTTCCTATCATCCTCAAGCAAATGGAATTGTCGAAGCCTTTAACAAGATCCTTGAGCACGCTCTGACGAAGGTTTGCAATGCTAACAGAAATGATTGGGACCTTAGAATTCCAGCAGTACTATGGGCTTATAGAACCACCTGCAAGAATTTGACAGACCATACACCTTTTAGGTTGGTTTATGGACAAGAAGCAGTCATGCCCATGGAGTACATTGTCCCTAGCCTCATAATATCTGCTTTTACAGAGATGGATGACCCAGATATGATGAAAGAAAGGCTGGCAAAGATACTAGAACTTGAAGAGGACAGATTCATTGCAGGGTTCCAGCAGCAAGTATAGAAAGATAGAGAAAAAGCATGGCATGATAGACACATTAAGAAGAAGCAGTTCCAAAATGGTGATCTTGTGCTTTTATATGATAGTAAATTCATGAAATTCCTGGGGAAGTTCAAGACACATTGGAAAGGACCATACATAGTGCAGAGAGTTACTGATGGTGGCGCAATCCAGTTAGCTAAATTGAATGGAGAAATTTTACCTTCCATGGTGAATGGAAGAAGGTTAAAGAAGTACAGGGACAAACCGGGACCCCTTAATCAGGAGTAACAGCATGAAGGACAGTCTAAGTACCAAGAACAGTTGGAATTGGGTACTAGACTATAATGAAGTTGTTCTCAAAGCTACGAAGTGTTGAAGACTGTCAAAGTCTGAAGGTTGAAGTTTGGTTTTCGTATAGGTCAGGATGGGTCGAAGGTGAATATTATGTCGAGGGTACTCATTGAGGCGAAGCTAAAGTTAGTGGTTGTGTCGAAGAAGAAAAGTGTGTCGCAGCCTAAAACGTGACTGACGGGACAAACTCGACTTGGAGACATCAACATGTGAACGGCCTGTCATGATGAGATTTTGGGAAAATCTAGCGTCGTGGGGACCAGATTTACTTCCGTTCCATTAGATTTGGCGTCATTAATGCACATGATGACAGATTTTGTTGCAGGACTCTATAAGAAGCTACACCGGCCTCTGACTCCTGCATTATGCACTTCTTTGAGTTTACAGTTAGCACCATGTCGAATGATCACAAAGTCCAGGAATTGTTACGAGAGTTCAGGGAGAGAGGTCTGCAGAACCTTATGAGCAATCCTCCTTGCAAGGAGGCGTCTCCAGCGCCAAAGTAGCTAATGCAGATATGATCAACCAGAAAGAAATTTAAGGTAGAAGTTCGCTCTAAGTGGAACGAAGAAAGTTACAACCCCTCAGGAAAGACTCAGGAGGATCCCGAAGAATGGAGGCATGTTGTTTGTCTTATGCAAAAATTGCAATGGCATGTAAACATAGGGGCACTTCCTGTTAAGGACCCAAAGTTGTAGATGGTCAAATGTTCGATAGGACATGAACGGGAGGTAGTTCGAAGCATGGGGTCACTGATAGAAGGCCCAACGAACCCCATGACCACCATAAATATGACGGAGGCAGACAGCAGCATAAGAGATGGATGTATTCTACTAAGGATGAAAGGATGAAGGATCAAGCAAGCCACGGCCATGGTAGTAGTTATCCGTAGCAAGTTGTTTTCTGTCTTCACCAACAAGATTCTCCCACCTGAAAAATAGCAGAGTGTCTCGGGAAGGGACACCAGTGAGTCTTAGGGGCCTGTTGGGGCGCGCACCTTAACGGTCCCTAATTTTGGTAACTCCATGGTTTTTGTGGAAGTTGTAAGCGGATTTATGACTCAAAACAGTCTTAGGGGTGTCGGGGTTGAGTAAAAACCTTCTTTTTGTAATAAACCCATGGTTTAAGACCAGGGTTTAGGGTTCGGGGTGCCCATGGTTTAAGCCCATGGTTTTGTAATAAGTGCACTATAAATAAGCACTCTTGTAAAGAAGTCAGTTTAGGCTTTTGATGTAAGATGAATTGATGCGAAGCTAAGGCTTGTTTGTAAGAAGGTTAAGTCCCAGCTGTGTGCATGGATGACCTCTGCAGCTATGTGCACAGCTTTGAGGACTTGAAGGGATCTACAGCTGAGTGCGCAGATCAGAACTGTGGTTTTTGTAAAGAGTTGAATAAAACACAGTTATGTGGACGTAACCCCTAAACTAGGGGTGAACCACGTTATATCATGTGTTGTGGTTTTTGTTGTGTTGTTGTTATGCTCTTTTATGCATTGATAAATATATAACTGATAAGTAAGATCACTGCTAAATACTAACTTCGCTGGAATTCCCAGTAAAGGGTTAAGCAAGGTACTGTTTGTTTATCTAACCGTGAAGCTAAATAAGTAACTATTAAAGCTCTGAATTTTATGATTATAATTGTTAGAAGCTAAAGGTACAGTAATATCCCTCTTCTGCTTGCAGAAACCTGATTTTGCGGCACCCCATACCTGTTTCGAGTGAGACTGCAACCTGTTCGCAGGTTGTTGCCGAAAGGGCCAACACTGTGGGTCTTTTTTTGGTGCAAAGTTAATGGTATAAATCCTGGGTCTTCCCTATATCCCAACATTTTCTCCACCGATATGGTAGATGCACAATTTTCTCCTTCAAAATTATGAATATTGGTGCATGCAATCATGTAGGAATTTGTTGGAAGCTCAAGATCAATGAGAGTGTTTGAATCACTCCTACAACCTGAAATTATTTTCAAAATATCCAAATATTTACAAAATATAATATCAACAAACTCATGAGAGAAAATTGATATCGAATCCCCCGCAAAAATTTTGAAAGAGATTTTTGGTACTTGTTTCTTCACACCAAAATTGATGAGAACAACTACAAGCGGTACTGAAAGCTCTTGAATCCTAGAAACAAGTAATATAATATAAGATCCAAATAATATCATATCATATCCAATAAATTCCATATCAGATCCAGGAGTGTGCTCCACCGAGCTGGTAGATGCATAGTTTTCTCCTTCTTCAAAACCTTTAAAGGAGATTTTTTGTACTTGTTTCTTCACACCAAAATTGATGAGAACAACTACAAGCGATACTGAAATATCTTTAACCCTAGAACCAAGTAATATCAGATCAGATCCAAATAATATCATATCATATCCAATAAATTCCATATCAGATCCAAGAGTGTGTTGTACCAAGATGGTGGATGCACAGTTTTCCCCTTCTTCAAAACCCTGAGTATCAGTGCATGCAGTCATGTAGGAATTTGTTGGAAGCTCTAGATCAATGAGAGTGAATGGATAACTCCTATTTTCTGATATTATTTCCAAAATATCCAAATAATTACTTATCTACACACCAGAAATATCATTAGAGACAGAGAAATCAGATTCCTCACCCTTTCCTGGAGAAATCACCGGTAAACTATGCACAGAATTTAAAATAGAAGAATCATGGGATAATTTTTGCATACAATGGAAGGAGATATTTTCCTCAACAACAGAGATTTGAATGTATTCTTCTGGATCATCCATCTGAGGATATGAGATATCAGAGATCTCATACACTTCCGGAGCAGTGGAAGAAGGAGTCGGTCCAAGGAAACTTTCTTCAATTCAAATTGACTGTGAGGAAGATTCTGCTTCTTCTTCATCTTGAAAAACTTCATCAAAGAGAGTAGAGGCCAAGAATTTTGAGTAAAGAACTCTTGTGGTTCTGAATTTGCTGCCTAAATTGCTATAAATATCCTTATTGTGCTTCCCAGAGGTTCTATCTAGTTCTATCCAGAGATCCTTTGGGTATTATGTAGACTCAATAAGGTAGTGCAAGCTTGGAGAATTCCAAAAATCCATGCCTATTGTTCCAAAAGCTCTATCACCATCATTTAGCCATTCATTCTCATATTTTCAAGACTCTTTACCAAGTCCTATAGCTACCTCATAGAGACCTTGTCTCTTCAGATATGCAATCATCTTCAACTTCCATTCTGAATATCTTGGGGATGGAATAAGAAGAGGAACTGATAATATCGAATCCATATGAAGGTTAACCTGTAAAATATCACTACAAAACACTTAAAAATATTTGAACTGTTAGAATCATGCTTTTCCTCTCAACATGAACATATTTTTAGGGTCCATCACGCCCTCTCTGCTGCTCTGAATAAATCCAGAGCTAGCAAATCATCATAGGGGACTTCTGTGGAAACCCATATGCTTTTGATGTTCGATGGGGAGAAACAAGCATGAAACCTATGTGAGAAGGCTCTGATACCATATTACAATTTGAATTCCATTTAGATCTTCAACAAGATAGTTCTAATAATTTTTGCAGCAAAATAATGGAGAATGAATATACAAACTTAACAAAAAAAACACACATGAAACATACAAGTATTGCTCAGGAATTTACAGTATGATTCACAATAATAATATCCGGTGTTACAATAGTTTACATAGGAAAATAACTCGAATCAATTAGGGATGGATTCGAAGCTATCCACTGGATGTGACTGTATCTAACTGACCATCTAACTCATGGTGACTCAATCAATATTGGAGTCCAATAAATCAATTCCCAGATGTCCAATAACTCAGTCAATCAGTGACATCTAGTTAACTCAGTGAAACTGAGTGTGGTAGGTGGGAAAAGGAGCCTACTCCACATGCATCCATGCAAATTTTGTGCTAGCTAGATGATTGTGAACTAACTAAAAGTAACTGGGGGATAACTAAGACTAACTAGTTCCAACTCCAATTAACTAAAGTAGGTTAGTGTCGGGACTCCTAGTGGCTCCTAAAATGTAGGGATTGGTTTAGGAGGCACCCAAACTAATGCATGCACATGCTGTAAATGGAATTTAACCTCTAGCAGTGTTCCACACACTCTAGTAATTGGTACATGTGGCCCCATTAGGCCAAGTGGACCCAATGGTACTAGTGGACCCAATTAATTAATTAAGGTTCCTAAGTTAGGCTAAATAATCTAATAGACAGTATGGTCAAGGGAGGATTAATAATCCTAACAGTTGTTATTGTTATTGTTAATGTTTATCGGTGTATATTTTTCACAAGTTTCATCCTCCAGTTATAAGTTAAAAAAATTGTCTCAGTTTATTGCAAACCCAGAAATTTAAATGTTGGAAATAAACATAAATTTCAAACTTAATAACACTGATATAACTTCACCTTTTCATGGACAGAAAATAAAAAAAAATGCACGCCATTCAACACACAGTACTTAGAAATTTTTGGCCAATGGCCCTGGAAAAACCCACAAGGGGAAAACTAGTCACAGAGAGAGATTTTTATTATTAGGAAATTTACAACAAAACTCAGAAATTTTCAGACCAACTTATCTCAACCCAAAAGAGAAAATTTCTTCCTCGTTTTCTGTGCCAAACAGGAAAAATCAAACTCGAATTTTTATTTTCTATTTTCTACCTCAATTTTCATGTCATTGTATGAAATGTACGAAATGTACTGTACGGACCTCGAAATATGTTCGCAGGAAAAAAAAATCTCGAAAATAGTGCCTGGTGCTTCGAATACTATACCGCACGGATTGTATGGACCAACAATAAATGTCGTTGCGCTCTCCTCAATTTATTTTCCCTCTCTGTTGCTGTCCTTTCCCTCGATTTGTGTGCTACAAATTTTTTTCTCTTTCTCAAAAAAATGGAAACTTTCTCTCTCATCTCTCTCCTTCACTTCAATCTTCAAAGGTGAGGAAAATGACCTTCCCTTGCCTTTTTGAGAGAAACCTAGTGTTCATCTAATCTAACGGTGGAGATTAGATTAGATCAGTGGATGAGATTAAATGCTCACATTTATTTCTCATAAATATTAATTTCACTCACTCACTTAAATTTATCAAAAAGTGACTTTACTCTCTAAAGTCAAATTAAATGCTCCACTTAAGTCATTTAATGCAAGGATCACTTTATTTCCCGTCTTAAGTGACTAAGGATAAACTCACCTAGGGGAACACTTTCCTAGGTACAAAATTAACACTCCCCCTTACTAAGGAATGTGTTCTACACCACTCCCAACTTGACTTTGAAGAAGACAAACTTGCCCTTCCCCAAAGATTTCTTCAGAATGTTTGCTACCTGCTCATTTGTGGAAATGTACTATAAAGTAACTGCTCCTCTCTGAACATAGTCTCAGATGAAATGATATATGATCTCAATGTGCTTTGAACGGTCATGAAATATTGTATTCTCAGAGAGTTGGATGCAACTCTGATTGTCACATTAGATCACCATAGGATTCAGCTCTTGACCAACTAAAATCACCAGCAACTTGTGAATCCACAAATCCTTGGAGACGTCCTGACTGGCTGCCATATACTCATCCTATATAGAACTCAACACAACATATTTATGCTTCCGACTAAACCATGACACTGTTGCCAAGCCCAAACTAAAACAACATCTGGAAGTGCTCTTTTGGTCTGCCACACTACCTACCCAATCTGAGTATGTAAAACCAACCAATATGATCCCATCTAACCTCCTGTAGTCCAGATCAAAATCCATTGTCCCTATTAGAAAACGTGACACGCTTTTTTTACTCCTAGGCTCAATCATGAACTGACTAAGAGTGTTCACTGCAAAACACAAATCTGGCCGAGTGTTGACCAGATACATCAATGACCCAATGAGCTGATGGTATAAAGTAGGATCCACCAAGTCTCCCTCAGAAGCATGAAGCTTCTTCTAGTTGGTGATCATCGGTGTCGACATAGGTCTACGATCCTCCATCCTAAATATCCTCAGAATATCAACTGCATACTTTCCCTGTCCCAAGGAAATATGTCCAAGCTCCTACCAAACCTCCAATCCCAAAAAATAATGCATCAACCCAATATCTATCATCTCGTACTCTGCTGCAATATCCTTCTTGCAAGCTGCAATGGGTCTCTCTCCCCCTGTGATAAACAAGTCATCAACATATAGCAGAAGAATAAGCGGCTCATCTCCAACCATGATGAAGTAGAGATCCGGATCTGCTTCACTCTTCTGAAACCCCATACTCAGCAAGTAGGAGTCGATCATGGAGTACCAAGCTCTAGGAGATTGCTTCATCCCATATAGGGCTTTCTTCAACCTGCAAACATGAGACTCTCTCTCATGAATCTCAAATCCCTGAGGCTTCTCAACATAAATCTTCTCCTGTACGATCCCATTGAGAAATGCGGTCATCACATCCATCTGATGGATTTTCCAACCCATTTCTATTATAATGGAGATCAATGCCCTGATAGAAGCATACCAAGAAACTGGCGCAAAAGTCTCATCATAATTAATTCCCTCAACCTGTGAAAACCCCCGCACTACAAACCTGGCCTTATACTTCTCCACACTCCCATCTGTTGCATGCTTTAGCTTGTAAAGCCACAGAGATGTCACCGTTGACTTCCGCTCAAGTCTCAGAACTATCTCCCATACATCATTCTTCTTGATGGAATGGTACTCATCCATCATGTCATCTCTCTAAACTGAATGTTGGGAGGCCTCCTCAAAAGTAGAAGGCTCAGAATCATGTGTACTAGCCACGAACAACATGCCCAATCTGTCAGGCATCTTGATGGCCCTCACTGAATCCCTGGGTGTCCCGACCTTCATAGCTTCCTTCAAAGTCTCTCGAAGCCACTTAGGCTTCTTCCCTGAAGACTTCTCCCACATTGTTCTGTCCTCATATGAAGAACTACCAGAGCTAGTACCCACAATAACCTATGAACCTGAATTTGGTGTACCAACTCCACGTGTACCTTGTAATTATGATCTCGATCCTGATCCGTTGTACGGTGTACCTGTAATAGTATACGCGTCACCTGTCCCCGAAGACCCTACTGGCTGAACCACTGAACTTGGTGAACCTATGCCTACACTGTGTGGTCCTGTAACCTCGGAAACCTGTGATCCTGACTGTTGCATTGATGGAACCTGTGGATCAACCTGAGGTGCAGGAACCTGTTGCTCTAACTCTCTCAACTTCCTGAAGGCTCGCTCCTCCTCAAAATTCACATCCCTTCTCACCACCACTTTCCTCTAAGAGGGAAGGTAAATACGAAAGGCCTTCGAAGTCTCATCATAGCCCACATAGATTCCCTTCTCTGCAATGGGCTCTAACTTTCATTAGAGGAAATTTCAACTCAAAATGGGCCTTTTAACACTAATTCAAATTCCATGTCATCATGTGTTAGCCAATGAAATTTCTTTAAATTTGAAATACCGTATAGGTATTAAAGAATTTTTTAATATAAATTTGGGGATAGGTATCATAAAAAAAACTACTTTTTTGTTTGTATTTTTGACATATCTCCCCGTGTTTTTACTCAAATTTCGATCGGGAGAGCTCCCTGGATAAGAAATTAAATTCTGCATCCAACGAGTACCCACTCATAAATGAGGTCTCAAAAGTATGTCGAGTGGGTACTCATTGGATGCAAAATTTAATTTTGCATCCAGGGAGCTCTCTCGATTGAAATTTGAGTAAAAGCACTGCGATATATGTCGAAAATACGAACAAAAAAAGTAGTTTTTTATTTTCTTCCTCCAAAATTATTAAATATTATTTTATTATTTTAACTATTATTTTGTTATTTTTCTTAGGAGGCCCATTTTGAGTTGAAATTTTGTCTAATGGTCCTCTTCTCTGAAGGGACATGAGAGTAAGTGAAACTACCAAATATCCGAAAATGGCTAACTTTCAGGCTTCTTGCCTAAAAAACACTCCTCAGGTGTCATGTTCCCCACGACATGATGGGGACTCTTGTTCTGAAGATATACAGTTGTGTTGCAAGCCTCATCCCATAGAAAGAAAGGAAGATACTAGTCATGTAACATAGCTCTGGCTGCTCCAACAATAGACCTATTCTTCCTCTCTGCTACTCCATTCTGCTATGGAGTATACGTAACTGTCAACTATCTCTTGATATCCTCCTGTCTGCAAAATCCATCAAAATACTTGGAGGTATACTCACCCTTGTTATTCGACCTAAGAACTCGAATCTTCCTCCCTGTTTGGTTCTCTACAAGAGCTTTGAACTCTTGGAACCTCTGCAAGACTTCCTCGGACTTCTTTCTCTTCAAAAAGTAGATCCAGGTCTTCTTGGAATGGTCATCAATGAATGTCACATAATACTCATATCCTCTTAAGGAAACATAAGACATTGGTCTGCATAAGTCTGAATGTATCAAGTCAAGGGTCCCTACTGACCTACTATCACTACTCGAAAAAGAAATCTTGGTGTACTTTCCCAAAGCACACCCCCTGCAAACATCACTTTGCCCTGTGTTGAACTCCGGTAAGCCTGTAACCATATGTCTCAACAACCCCAAGGTTGGATGATGCAAGTGATCCATCCTCCTATGCCAAAGCTCACTACTATTGCTTTGTACCAAGGCATGTTGAGGATGAAACAAGAGCCTATACAGTTTCCCCACATCTAACTCCAATGGAAACTGAATCAGATGTTCCTATAGTCTTGGAAAACATATGCACGTGTCCATCTAGGAAAGACACCCCAAGACCCTGATCCTCGATCATGGAAACTGAAACTAGGTTCTTCTTTAGCCCAGGTACATACAATACATCTCACAACCAGGGTAATTTTTAGCGGCAAAATTTCACCAATTGGCTATTTTTTGGGTTTTTTCAAAAAATAAATTCGCTTTTTAGTCTCTAATATCGCCTATATTTACATAAAATAGGTTTTTTTATCATAATATTCACCAAAATTTACACATTTCAGTGTTAATTGTATGTTTCATATTTAATATTCGCCTACCTATCTATAAACATGTTTTTTTCAATCCAAAAGAATCGCCTAGAATACTGTACTTAAGCATAATATTACAATCCTTAGAAAATACCCTGCTCACAACACCATGGGACCCATGGACTCCCTCTAAAAGGAAATGGTCCCACGCCCAACATCTATGACTGTTGATTCATCTTGCAACACCACCTCCACATCCGTCTCTATTTGTGAAAGCTCGAAGAACATCTCACAAACACCTGTCATGTGGCTCGAGGCTCCACTATCTATATACCAAGTGCTGGAAGTAGATGCACTGTAGGAATGGTCTGTCACCAGGGAAAACTCCCTTTGTCTGTCAACATCTGCACTAGTGAGAATAGATGCTATCTCAATCTCAATATGCGCAGTGCATACTGAAAACTCACTCTGAAATCTCGCAGAAAATTCATCAACCTCCGCTGAAGTTGTTTTCTGCTGCTTCTTCTTCTTGTTTGTACACTGCCCAACATAGTGTCCCATCTTGTGACATTCAAAGCACTTTACAGTGCTCAGATCCTTATTCTTCCCATCCTGCTTCTTGGCCCCACCCGTCTTGGGACCCTTCTTTTTCTTCTTCTTCCCCTTTGTTGTCAATGCCACATCCTCCTCATCCTGCCTACTAGTCGAACCACTACACTACAGAATACCCCTTTGAATCTCCTCCTGAACAAAATCATCGCAGACCCTGTCCCATAATGGTAAGTTCTCTCTAGCCACCAAACCCTTACAAACACATCCCAAGGTGTTGTCACCCCATTCAAGGTTGTCCACACTAGCTCAGGACCAGTAACAACCACCCCAACAGCTGCAAGCTCATATCTCACCTGAGAGATCCTAGTAGTAAGATAAGCCATACAAACCTCTCTTTGACCATCTTGATACTCTCCAGTTTCTCTCTCATAACCATCTTCCTATTCTCATTGGAACTCTCAAACAATCTGGTCAAATCACTCCACATCTCATGTGCATGATCCTTCGCTGAAATGTGAGGTATAACATGGTCTTTAACAACATCCAAGGTAATCCTCATGGCTTTAATATCCTTCTTATTAAAGGCTGAATATGCTACCGCATCAGTAGCAGCGAGAATAACAATGGGATTTGCTGTAGTGTTTCTGACTACCTCCTCCCACAACTCATTCTCCCTCAACACAAGTAATATCTGGGTCTTCCATGAGACAAAGTTCGATGCGCCATCCAACCTATCCTCAGTTTTCAACCCAACGGAAGTCATTTTTCTCAAAGAACAAGTTTCAACAAAAAATGTACTAATGTCACAAAAAAAAATCTGAATTCTAGAAATGATTGTCAGTCTGCAATATTTAGTTTTCTACCCCACTCAACTCTAATACCATGTAGAAATTTCACAAGTTTCAGCCTCCGGTTATAAGTTAAAAAATTTGTCTTAGTTTATTGCACACCCAGAAATTTAAATGTTGGAAATAAACATAAATTTCAGACTTAATAACATTGTTGTAACTTCACTTTTTCATGGACAGAAAATAAAAAATATGCACGCCATTCAACACACAGTACTCAGAAATTTTTTGCCAATGGCCCTGGAAAAACCCACAAGGGGAAAACTAGTTAGAGAGAGAGATTTTTATTATCAAGAAATTTATAGCAAAACTCAGAAATTTTCAAACCAACTTATCTCAACTCGGAAGAGAAAATTTTTTCCTCGTTTTTCGTGCCAAACAGAAAAATCAAACTCATATTTTTTTTTGTTTTCTTCTTTGATTTCCATGTCTTTGTACGGAATGTACCGTACGGACCTCGAAATACGTTCCCAGGGAAAAAAATTCTCGAAAATCATGCGCAGAAATTTGCCTTGAAAATTGTGTCTACTGCTTCGAAAACTGTACCATACAGACTGTACAAACTAGCAATAATTTTTGTTGTCCTCTCCTCAATTTTTGTGCCCTCTCTGCTGCTGTCCTTTCCCTCGATTTGTGTGCTACAAATATTTGTTCTCTTTCTTAGAAAAATGGAAACTTTCTCCCTCAACTCTCTCCTTCACTTCAATCTGCAAAAGTGAGGAAAATGGCCTTCGCTTTCCTTTTTGAGAGAACCCTAGGGTTCATCTAATATAACGGTGGAGATTAGATTAGATCAACAAATGAAATTAAATCCTCACATTTATTTCTCATAAATATTAATTTCACTCACCCACTTAAATTTATCAAAAAGTGACTTTACTCTCTAAAGTCAAATTAAATGCTCCACTTAAGTCATTTAATGCAAGGGTCACTTTATTTCCCCTCTTAAGTGACTAAGGCTAAATTCACCTAGGAGAACACTTTCATAGGTACAAAATTAACAATTGGGACTCTATGAGTGGAACTACATATACCCATTAAGGCTTAATTGTATATACTACACATCGATGTGTAATCATATAATACACAATTGTACTTCAAAAAAATATTTTATACATCCATTCTTTAAAATAAATATACACTCTTTGAGGAGTATCCTTAATTGTGATCCCTCATCTTGGTGGTGTTAATTAGGAGAATATAAGCATGCTTTTGACAAAGGTAGGTTTATTAGCCTTGTGTGGATTGGTCTTCTATGTTTCTAGTCTTATTTGGATTGGGTCTGATCCAAGAGAATATTGGTGGCCACCCATCTATTCCACTTGGACCCCCACCATTGTTTCTTTCAGTTTTTTGGTTTCCTTAATTGTAGCACAATTTACTATTTTTGGCAGTTTTTTGGGTCCTAAACTTCCAGAGCCGTTTTGAGGCCCTAAATGACTTTTTTTGGCATCGAATGGTCGAAACGGATGTAGTCCTTGGATAGATATTTCTGACGATGCATAATCTGTGTCAAATAGAGATAGTATGCCAAAGTTACAACCTTGGGAAATTGATGTACCAATTTACCCAACGGGGCCCATATTTTGGTGTTTGACCTCCTAGGGTTAGGTTTTTGGATGTGTAGGGTTTTCCATTGTTTCTCAATAATATATAGGCCTACAAGCCTCATTGTAACACATAGTTCAGAGGCATGTAGCCGCCACATCTCTTCTCAGAGATAAGCTACCAGCACTCTAGCTAGTTTATTTCCACCATGTTTGTAAACAAGTTTCAGTTCTTTGATAATAATGAAATGAAGTGTTATTTCCGCTGCATCTTTGTTTTTATGGTCATTTGTGTATTCTATTGCGTTCCTGCATAAATCTGGATCAGGGTCTTTGCATTTTCTTTGAAATGGGCTATGTTGGGCATTTTGAATATTTCTAGTAGTGATTTTGTTTTTCTATCCACCATGGTCATTTCTCAAAATTTTAGTGGGAAGGCCTTGGCCCCCATCTAGTTTTCATTTGTCCTTTGAAGAGTACTAGGGATTAATACCGTATTTTCATTTTTAGTTATCTTGTATGACTAATCCTTCTATTTCAAGCTGGGATGGAGGAGAACGGAATGGAGAAATAAAAAATATTCTTCAAAGAATGATAGGGTGTCTATAAAAGATGAGGCAGGCCATTGCCATTACTTAGTATTCATATGGAAAAACAAGAGGCCAAATAGGAAGAATTAGAAGCTAAGTTAAATGTGCAAGGTATGAAATATGACAAGTTGGCATGTAACTTTTAGATGCATTACAATATTATTCTAGGGTTAGTATGCGTAGTTCCGAATCTATGGATGGACATCCAAATGTCTCCACTAATTTAGTAACTGACAGGGATCTTGAGGAAATCATTGTACAATAGTGGTGCAGGAGCATTGAGACAAAGTCCTATGTTTGTTGAATAAGCAGTCAATGCTATTCTTCTGTTTCCATGTAATCAATTCTAGAAGGAGAGGGTTAGTTGTTAGGATTTATTTTGATTATAATAACTGGAAATTTGGCACTGTTTTCCTCGAATCTTGCAAGAGATTACTCGAGGATAGGTTAGTTGTAGATTTATTTTCTTAGGGGTTCAGATATTTCTATTCAGATCTAACAGGTTGATGAAGCTCTATTTGAGTGTAATTTATCTAGTGTATAAGTATGCATAGGGGAATGATAATAGAAAGAGTGTAAGTGTGCTGAATAATTGAATGAAGAATAGAGTTTAAAATATCTGCATTTGTGTTCGTATAATTGATGTCTTCTTTCAAAAACCATAAACATAATTTTAATTTCTTTGTGTGTGTACTTCGATGGTCTAGTAAGATGTCAAAGAATTCCCAAAAGCGTAGATGTGTTTCCGTATAACGAATTGATCATTCCATGGATTAATTCGACTGTTACAATCTGAGTCAAGAATCTGTGAAATTCAACAAATCAATGGTTGTGGTTAATTTCCGCAAAGGAAAAGTAAAATTCTGCAAGTGTTAAGGTGAGATCCGTATTCAGTCTTAGATCAAGGGTTAGGAAGGAGCCTGCAAAAGATCAACGACTCAGAAGAATTGTTGAAAAGGAAGTGCGGAAGAAAGTTGCGGAAGACCATGTTGGAAAAGTGGGAAGGTGTATCCGCAATCCGCAATCCGAGTACGAAAAGGATTGTTGTGGCCGCATAATTGTGGAATTCCATTTTTGAATTTGGGAATTACATATCTGCATTCCGCAATCTGCAATTGCGGAAAGGGCCTTGTAGAAGGACAATTGCGGAAACTCAAGCTTGTGGAAAGTTGATCGCGGAAGGAGATTCTAATTAGCGTTTCAGCCTGAAGAAGAAGACTTTAGGTTTGCTAGCTTTCCCCTTCCATCAAATGTCTTGTTGTGGCATAGATAGAGCAGTGGTAATTGCATAGAGATTGTGGCTTGGATCAAGATAGTGTGTCTATGGAGGAAGCCCAAAAGGGGCATACATTTTATTCATATTAATGTTTATTATGGTTTTTACATGTAGTTTGTCATTTGGATAATATGTAAGGAAGTATAGCTTTAGGTCATGCAAGAAAGTACAAGGGTCTATTTACTTTTGGTTCCTTCATGAAGAACTATGCGTGTTGGTTCAACTTAGTAGAGCATTTTTATTGAAATTTTGAACTATATGTATCATCTAGTTGTTTAGTTTTCCATGACCTTCTTTTAATATAAATATTTAACTACTCTATGTATGTGTGTGTGTAAGTATATAATATGTTTGATTTTTTATTTAAATACACTACGTGCACTGGTGCATTTTAGGTGTATAGTTTGCATCAATACTTTAAATGTACTTAATTTGTAACAACCATATTAAATATGGGATCAATGGAGCACATTACATTTTTAATCGAACTAAAAATAAAAATAAAAAAATTGAAAATGTATTAAAAAAAACCTTTGTTATGGCCTTTGGCTATCCATATTTTTTAGTGATAATGAGCATTCGCTAAAATATCCATTATCAATAGTAAAGGTTTTAGTAGAGGTTTTCTGAAAATTTTGGCCAATCTTGAGACACTAAAAGTTGTTGCTAAACTATCCATTAAATGGTGTTTTCCTTGTAGTGTAGCAATCTAATACCTATATGCACAAGTGTACTTGCTACTTTTAAGAACATACGGCCTTTTTTAAAGAAAAATAGGAGTCAGTGTGATAGAACCCCATTATTGTTGTAGGTGTTTTCATATCCACGCTCAACATCTAGTGGACTCATTCTTCAAGCATTTGCAACTTTTATGTTGTCACTGTTTGCTTTTAGATTCTATCTAGTTATAAAATCCCACTTTCCCATTTCTTTGAGCAATTATGACCTAAGTGAAACCCTATATGTCAAATTGTCCCAACTCACTAAAGTATTGTGTTTCCTTCCCTATAAGGCTTTACATTGACTTGTTCTTAAGGAAGCATGATTTCCATTATTCTTTGCAACCTATACCAATCCACTTTTTCCCATTTGTATGGATTTCCATTACATGCATGCTAAAATTTAGTTGTGTGACAAATTCCTAGAGTAAGCCATTCCAAAAGTTTGTAGTGAATTTAGTGTCTTTATCATAAACAATGGGTTTGGGAATTTAGTGTCTTTATCATAAACAATGGGTTTGGGAACTTCGTGTAGTGTGACATTTTTTTCTATGTTAATAGTCTTGTTTATTGAAGATACTAGGATAACAAGTACAACTTATGTAAGGTTTTACATCTGCATCATGATGGAATCATATTATTTTGTTGTCCTTTGTGATCAAGTGATGAAGTCCATGGTCGCAACTTCCAAGTTCTATTCCAAGAGTGGAAAATGATGTATCAAAACAGTGGGATGTTTACGGTGTTCAACTTGTTGGTATTCACTATCTAGAGATATATTCAATAATATCCTTCTTCACCTCATGCTAGAAGTGATGTTTCCTCACTTTTTCCATTGTATTTTGGTAGCCTGGATATTCAAAGTATGGCACAATACATCTAATGTAAGATGAACGTTCCTCAACTCATACCTCTATCATTTGTCTCTTACTACAAAACCCTCCATTACTTTGAGGTATTGTTCATATGAAAACATAGTTTTAGCAACTACATTCCTCCAACAAGATATGCAAAAGTTATTTGTTGTCATGTGCATTTCATGCATATTGTTTCTAAGTGCATACACCACTTTCTTTTCTTTTCTTTTTATGTGTGATCTCAAAATCAAATTCACAAAAGAGCTTTAACCATCTTGTCTATCTAACATTAAATTTTTGTTAATCAAACATGTATTTCAAGTTGTTATGACCCATTCTCAGCTTAAATTCCTCACCCGTCAAGTGCTACTTCCAATTTTCAAAACATGCATTATGGCCACATACACCGGCTCATGTGGTGTAATTTACTTTTCTCGTGATTCTGTTTCATTTGCATCATATATCTTCATTATATAAACTTTCTTCCAAGTTTTATACATCTTGGAGGCCATCCATGTTGATATTTTTTTGTCAAAACAAATCTAGAGGCTTTGTTTCAATAATAAATGTTTTGCAAAAGTAGAAGCACATTTCAAACTATATCTTCAATTGTGTTCTCTTGTTCAAAAAAATTCTAATAGCTATAAGTTTTCCTTAAATGGGCTACAAAGAGATTCATTATTCTCTCTAAAATTTAGGGTCTTTCTAATTTTCTTCTATTATTTTGTTGGTGTATAAGTTTTCCTAAAATGGACTACAAAGAGATTCAATATTCTTTCTAAAATTTAGGGCCTTTCTACGTTTCTTCTATTATTTTGTTGGTGCAAATTATGGTTTGAAACAAACTTATATGACTAGTGAGAAAAAATTGGGCAAGATTTGGAAAATATTTATATTGGGTGTTGATTGTGTATTCACTTCTAAGCACTCATTGATAATCACATGATAATACATTGTCTTAATCAACTTTTGTAATTTTCTTGATATTGAAACTTGACACTTTCCACTTTTTTTTATTTTCGATGCAATTTCCTATCTCATAAAACTATAAATATTTGCAAAATTTTCAATAGGACAAAGTTGTCCAAAATGTAAAGATTAAATCATAAGTACACTAAATTTTCCAAATTTTTCATATACGGTAGCTTTTCCTCTATTTTGTATTTTGGGTGAATAAAGTTCCTATGAACAATGTTTTTTTAATATTTTTGCTGATTTCTTTCACTTCCTTATACCAAGTCCTAGTTTTAGATAGAACCCTTAATAGGTCATCATCACCCCTTGTGTTATCAATATGAGCTTCCATGCAATCTTGACACCATGACTTCTCCAAGATGCAATGCTTTCAATCAGATTCTGCTAGAAAATTTCTCCATGGACGTTCATTTCAAATTTCACATAAATATGGATCAACAAGTCAAAGCTATAGTAAAAAATAACTCTTTCATACTATACTCCTACATTTTAAATCTCATCATTGGAGTCCTCAAGTCTTTATCCACTCAAATTTGTGTTACTATCCTATGATTAGTTTGCTTCAATAGGTCTATTTCATCATAGGGTTGGAGTCCCTAGCCGTCCTCGTATATTTTTTATCATTGTGTTCCGATCATTGTCCCAATCACTAATGGTACAAAGTATCCCAATGAGTACTCTTCTTGGTGACCAGTTTTTACCTTTCAAACACAGTGAATTTTCTTATGGTTGTTCCTTAATATCTATCTCAATGGATTTTTTTGCTTCAAATATTCAATTTTTTTATCTTATTGGGAAACTCTCCATCAAAAACCACTTATGCTTTCTTCATCATAATTTTCCAATGCCTCATGTCACCCAATAAATTCTTGATGACTAAATTCCAATGGTCATTGTCTATACTAATTTTTGTTACCATCCTTGGTCAAATTTTAAAAGTTTTTCTAATTTTTTTCTTGAACATGCCTCATTATAAATCATTGTTCCTTCTATTATCAAAAGCATTGATCTAATGCATGCATAATATACTCTCCATAAATCTTGCAATTATCACTCTCCATGTTTTGTGATAGCCATTTTTAAAATTCTTCGAAAGACAATCTCATCAAAAATGAAAATACTTATATTTGGGAATGAGTTATGTTTTGTCTCCAAAAATCTTCCATCATTTATATGGGACTCATTCCCAATGACAAGCTTCATTGGAGATTCAAGGGACAAACTTTTGTCAATAGCTAAGTTTGGGTAGCTAGAGAAAGTTTGCAAATTTCTAATCTTAGATAATCTCACTTAACCATAATGGAGCATTTAACCTATTAATTGACTGCATGCACACATTATCACTACAAGCTAAATTTGAATGTTGAACCTCACCGAAAATATGCATGTTTATACACTCCATGGGAAATAATACTTCAACTTTCTCTCTCTCCATGCAATTTGAAACCTAGACCTCTACAAACCATACCAAATTCATTTTGTTAACCTTCCCAAAGGCCTCCAATATAAACATGCTTTGATGCCACTTTGGCAAACTCATCCATGCCCTTCACACTAGACAACAAGTACCCACTTCACCATTCTATAAAATTTTCACCATTAATCAAGTTGGATTTCCCAATTGTAACTCACAATGGGAATGCAAAATGTGTAAATAAATTACATAATATATTTTTCGCAAATAACTATCAAATTCATAAAAGTTCCACTTACAGACTTTATATGCAAAACAAAGTTCTATTGTTAAATAAAAGAAATAAACTACAAAATACAGTTAAACAATATAACAAACATAATTACATATCTTTTATAATAAGTTATCCACTAAACTAGTAATAAAAATGAGTGATCCACCTCCCAATGTAACTATTTGTTTTAGATTCCACCCACAAACTAGGCTATATGACCACAAACCCTAAGGAAAGTAGTTGGGCTCTATTTCTCACTTAACCCAAACCACAATACTCTTCACTAGGTAAATTCCCTCACTACAACGCACTCTTGGCACCTTGCTAGTCTTCAATCAATGATGGATCTCTTCCTCTCAATGAATCACAATGCTAACTTAGGATTTTCCCTTTTCTATAATAAAAAATCCTTGGGAAACCAACCCATCAAGTGCTCTAGTGCAAACCAAAAGTGTCCAACCATTGATTGCCTTACGGAAAACATGGCAGTGTCTTATATAGTCAACAAGCAACACAAAGAAATGAGTAACAAGTTTCTAGGCATGCCCCGTCCTCTATGCTTGCTCTACAACCATGAATTTCTCGCAAAATTAGTCATTTTCCATCCATCCACCAATAAACTATTTGGCTTGCTACATGATAACATGATCTCCCAATTCCATCATCTTTGTGTGCATGCATCAATGATTGGGAGCCATGGTCTCCTTGTGCATGCTACAATGATGCTACAATGATGGGGAGAGGTTTCAAACACAGGAGGTTATACCATTTCATTGAAGAATGGAGAATAATAATGAAAAAAGAAGCTCCCTACAATAAATTACACATTATATATTTTCCCTTTGCATGAAGCATGCATTCCTTCATATGAACATGACAAGTTATAATATGATCACATAAGGTCAAATGTAGGTAAATTTTCCGTGGTGAAGTATTCATGAGGTGACACCAACTAGGTACTCTTTTTCCCATGATCCCCCTTTCCTCATTTCTTCTAATGGGCTCATAGCCCCCTTGTGTTCCTTAGCAATAGTATTGGTGTTTTGCATTATATTTTGTGTTCTAGTTTTAAACACAATTGTAAAGTGCACCATGGTAACATTACCCCATGGTGATATCTTAGGACAATAAACATACACCATGACCAAACATTCAAACCCATTACCATTCTTTAGTCAGGCCCTTGCCTTGGGAGAACCTTCAAAGACAATCAAAACAACACAAAATGAATAAGTTATGGATAAGTTGTGACATTTGACAGGGAATGATTTCACTATTATTAGTAGGAGGAGGTGGAAAGGAAGAATAGAAAATTACCAAATGAATGACTTCAACATCCAAAGTTTTTCAACAATCAACGCACATTTTAAATCATGGTTGTGCATGTACGTTAGGAATCTTTAAAACTAAGATACATTTATAAATTGAATGGGTAAAGGTGGATGGATATACTTGCCCAAAGAGAACCTTGCAATCCCTTGATTCGTGCTCTCAAATAAGAGATTTTAGGAATAACGTTGGACTTTTCAATACTCAACCCCATTAGCCCTTTCGAAACCTCACCTATCATTAGTAGAGTTGTTGTAGGCATTATTGATCTGACCTTTCATGGTATTACCAAGCCAAAGCTCAAGGATGGTATTCATTATAAGTGGATCTTCAACCTAAACAACTTGTGTCTTACAGGACAAATGCATTAACAAACAATGTCCTTGCACAATCTGTATCAATTGTCAATACTAGGATTTTAAATTGCAAACATTAGTGTAAATACCATTAGATTTAAATAAGATATAGATTAGAAAACTGCTTATTCACAAAGAGGATTATCGTAAACAGTCCCTTAACAAAAAGTATTTGATTTGAAAATCAACATTGAAAAACATTTAGTTTCAGCTTCAGGAAACATGAAGCCTTTAATAAACCCTCTATACAACCTAACGACATCGCAACAAATGTTTGTGTTGTATTCTTTTCTAATATTTTTTTCATAACATTCCTTACATGTAAAAACAAGTCTTTAAAACTGTTTAGTATTAAATAACATATAAGTATAAAATGTCACATTGTACAGTGAGATTGCCTTACAATCAGTCCTATGATTTTGAAAATATGTTATTGGATAAAAGCTACTACACACTCCATCTTCTTCAAGCATTCCCAAATTGGTCATAACGTTGCAAGTTGCCACTTCCATGAGGTCACATATACTTGTACCACTTGAATCACCATCTAAGCATTTATAATCGAGAATCCAAGCATTTCTCATATAACTTCTCGCATGCTGCTAAGAAATGTCCTTGATCACCTCATCTAGGATCAAATTGATAATAAATACTCCACAGGTTATCAATCAAGTGTGAGGCTTGCATTTAGTCCTATTGTTTGCTCTTGGAGATTTGATATCTACTCCAAAGGTTATCAATCAAGTGTGATTCTTGCATTTAGTCCTATTTTTTCCTGTTGGAGATTTGATAGCATTCAACATTGGAAACTCCTAACCTTTTTTCAACTATATAGCTTCATGTCTTACACACTATAAATTGTAATATTTTCACAACAAAATCATTTATTAAAAAATAGTTGAAAAAAAGAAGAATATCGATGTGGAACAAAAGCCCAAAATAAGGATATGTCATTATAGCAAGATAGCTTACCATATTACATAGATAACAACCACAAGTCAAAGACAGCCAACAAGGAATGACATCAAAACTGCCTCTGATGATAATACCAGAATAATGATGCTATCAACCCAGGGACTTGAACCCCAAGCCAGCTTCCAGATTGGTGAAAAAGGCAGAAATTACTAGAAAAATCTATCACACCTTTTGACATGAAAAAGGCAGAATGACTACCAAAATCTACCCCACCGATTTGACATGAGTTCCAAAGTGATAAGGCCAAGGGCACACCCTGAGCACTTTGGCAGAATAGCTACACGGTACACCTTAGACCTAACACCTATGCCAAGCAAAGTAAGCTCTTTTTACAGTGCGGAATCTGAGGACATATTTAAAGAGATAAGGCCAAGGGCACATCCTGAGCACTTCGGCAGAATAGCCACCCATTACACCTAGCACCTAAGCAAGCAAAGTAAAGCAAAGTAGGCTCTTTCTTGAAGCACCTCCAAAATAAATAAATAAAGTACTTTAACTATTACTGAGGGAGAAAATAAGGAAGTCAAATCAGAAAGAACATTGAGAAATCTTAATCATTATCAATTAGATCTGAAAAGCAATTAAGATTGATTTTCTACACCAAACTAGCAATCATGAGTTGTAAAACAGATACTCACTGTCTAACACCGTCATTGAGACATACACACAATCTATCACATCTTAAAACCTGTCACCTTCTATTAATACAAAATATAAGATGCAAAATGGAGATGCTTACCCTTCTACAATAACAAATTTGTCTGAAGGAGATATTGGAGGTATGATTCAACGAACAATTATTGTGTTCACTACAAAAATGTGAGCAGCAATTTTACAAATGGCATATTTCACCACATATTGTAATAATTTGCTCTAAAAAATAAGAATCCTCCATCAGGAGCGAACCCAAAACCTCTATCCAGTCTGCCAATCTGAATTATGGAAAGCATCGATGACAATGGCGAATCAGTCCTTCCCCAATACAATAGTGAAGAAATATAGTTTCAATATGACAGCAAGCCCTAACTGCAACAAAAATATTCCTGACACTATAAGGAACCATCTTTCACTGGCAGTTTTGATGTGACTCCTGAGGTTAACGGCGAGAAAAGTTGCTGACATCAACCCCGCAGCACCAACTACTACCCATCTAAATATCTCCAATGGAATAACAGACAGACACTGCAACCCAAGACATCAAACCCATCAGTAATCCAATGTAAATCAAGATGTAAACATGTCTTCAGAAAGTAATAAATCAAGCAAAGCTTGACAGGATAAAAAGTACTTACTGATGCAGGGATAAACACAAAGAGAGAATAGCCATACAAGCACCAAAGGTTTACAAGGCCTGATGGTACCGAGAAATACTTGAGCAAAAAGTACACAGCTAGTGGTATAACAGAGACATAGCCATAAAATAGGCCAGCCGACCATGTAACTTGATTAATGTCATAATTCCAATGTTTGTGGTGTCTCTTGTGAGCTATATAACCTACAAAGTTCCCCAACGCCGCAGCAACAAGTATCAGAGTAGTGCAAATCCAGAATGGACCATATCTGTACACATCAATAGATCATATAGATGACATGTCAATGACCATAGTAAACTCTACATATATTTGATACAAAATAACAGCGACAAACAAGCCTTATGACAGTTTCTGCCATTCTGTACAATCTTTTAGAGAAAAACATAGATGACAGTGACATCTTTTTCCAGAAAAAAAACTGCTATGCTCCAATATAAATTATAATTTGAAAATTCCTTCAGTGTTTTAAATAAATGTGTACTTGAATGAGCAAAAGTATATATTAATAATATGAAAACTCCTTTAGAGTTCTGAAAAAATGCGTAGTTGAAGGAGTAGAAGAGCATCTGAAGTTGTACCGAGCAAAAAGTAAGTTGGACAAAGAATAAATGAAATCTTCTTAAGAATAACTTGTACGTATAGAAGAGCCCTCAGGTAGGAGCTTTTAGACAGGGTGGAGCCCTCCAAATAATCCAAAGTATGAGCTTAATGGTAAATAACACTAGTCCAATTTATCTTTCTAAACTTTTAGTGCTCTATAATTTATGACTCCATTTTGATCATCTAAGTATCCTTCCAACTCAGTTCCTATGCTGCAAGGTATAGCCTATCAAGCACGCAATTTTCCAGCATTGGGTCCATATTTAAATTGAAAAACAAATGGCATTATTAAGCAACTCACAAAATTCCAAGATCAGTTGGAAAAAAATAAGTTGTCCGTCGGATATAACCAGTCCAGGTTAAATCAAATTCCTTAGAGGTTATTATAGTAAATTGAAAATTCACTATGTTTCCAAAGAAGCATAGCCCATCGATAAGTCATAAAACTCGACATAAAACTATACCTATTCATAGCTAGATCTCATTCCCTATGATGCAGAACAAATTTAATAAAATAGACAGCCAAAAAAGCCCTATGTCAAACCAGCCAATAAAAATTCTTACAAATCTGGGTTGTGAACAGTCCTCTCTGAAAAGGTGCCTCTGTATGGAATAAGAGAATCTCGAATCCTCTCCAAGACATCAGTAGTATCTACATCGAAGTAAGGCTGGTATGGTGCAACACCAAAATATCTCTGCCAGCCACTAGGCTGATTTTCATCTTGACCTCCACCAGGACCAGGCTTTGAAAAAGAATCTGCACCAGAGAAAAAAAAATTATCAATATGCATGAAAGACCAGTGTCTATTAGGTTCCATATACAGGAAAGACAAAAGGAAATATACCCATATGTAACGAACCATGATATCTTTCCCTTAGAGAGTTGAAAAAAACAAATAAAAGAGACAAAACATATTACCATACTCAGGAGGGGGAGAAATCCAATCTGGGAAAGTTTTAATCTATGAAACAGAATAAACTGATAGAATTATTGTCCACCAATAGATGGGAAACCTGCGATGAATGAATGGGAAGGAGGATGACAGGCACCTGCTTTTCTATCAACCACAAAGTTCTTGCGCAAAACCCTAAAGGGGTTTCACCACCATGAAGCAAATGGCATGGTGCAGGCAAAAAACACAAAGGAGGAAGTTGCATTGAGGCTAAGGGATAAGCCCAGGCATCTGAGGTGCATCTCATGGAGAGTTCTTTGCAGGAAAGGGAGTATGTGACAATAATTTGCATGGACAAGAATTGTGTTGAGGCAAGAGTGGGTCACCCGCATCTGCAAACGTTGTGGCGTGGTACAGCAGATGCCTTTAGTTGCAGGCCACTCCTGGTGGCTCCAAAGCACTATAGGTGGAATAAAAGATGGCAACAGACCTATGGAGGATGTCTTGCAGTTTGATGCTTTCACCATTTTTTCCAGCACAGCATTGAATGTAAGCACAAATATAGATGCCAGGTTAACAATGGAGGGAAGACTAGCTTTTTGTCGTTAATGCAGCTACTGCATGTAGCGCAGCTGATGCCATTTGTGTGATGTGCTTTCATGGGATATAAGAGTTTATTTTACCCAGCACATCTTCATGACGGTTTGGATGGGGCAATTTTCTGGTTGCGGGTTTACTGACTAGCCACCTACAAGTAAAGTTTTAGATCTCATCCTTTCGTAGCATAGCCTTACCATTCTGCCTTCTGTAGTGGGGGTCATATGGTTTTGTAAAGAGAAGGTTTTGTTCAGTCTGTCAATGATGGCTTTTGAATCCATGTCTTTCCCCAGCATGTCGTGTAAGGGAAAGTTTTACTGTTTGTGAATTTATTAGTTCCAGGCTTTTTGTTTGCAGGATGTTAGTTTTATGTTTTGGCCTTGGACCCATACGCTACTCAGATGCAACTTGTGCATCTGATTTACCCTCTGTTATTTGTGATATGCCCCTGTATCTGTACCTTTACCTTTTTATTAGTGGATATAAGAGGTAGATTTCTAACCAAAGAAGAAGTATATACTATAATTGTCAAAAATCTTGCAATTTAAAAACAATGAATAATAGATACACCATAGGCAAAGTCTGAAGAAAATAGATAACAGTTTGATATTGATCCATACAATTTTTGTGAAATCCGGTCAGACCGCGTAAAATATCAGTCAATTCTTAATGAATCTTTGTTGATTGGCAAGTTTATGAAATTTCTATGAAAAGAAAAGAAAGAAAAAACAGAGAAAACTAGGGCACACATACCATCAGCATCAGTTGGGGGTTGAAATGTTCCAGTAATCTTGCCTTGTGTTTGATTGGGAGGGAAAGTCTGCAAATTGTTCTCTGCACAAAAAGTACAAGGCATAAATCACAGAATCCGCCTTGCCAAGATCTGCATACCCAGGTCCACAATACAACTCTGCAACACTATTTTTGCCCATTCAAACGGGAATCTGGGACCCCTAAAATCTTTCTAAAATCACCAAATCCCATATACCTAAGCAATACCCAGCTCCCATATTTAATCACACTAGGCTGAATCCCATAAAATTTGCATACAAAATATAAAATTTGCAGAAAAATACAGCAAATCTTATGTTTGTAAGCGCGCTGTCCAAAAACTTCAATAAATTCGGGGCTAAAAACTTACCTGGAAACCTCAGTTCGACGTGATCCGGACCTGAGGCGGCCTACAGAAAGACAAATCACGGGATCCTATCAGCATTCAGACATAGGATGAAACCATAATTAAACCCAAAATTCCGAAACCAATTACAGGGAAATTAAGGATGAAAATGATGCAAGCGAGTTCTTACAGGAACAGATCCGGAGACATTCTGATGGTCAAGAGTTGTATACCCGCTGCTCATCATCTTTGCGAGACTAATGGATCATTCGGCCACAATCTTTCCAATTAGATCTGTAAATGTTCTAAAGAATATACTAGCTGAGCCTTACCAATAATATGTATTTGGCAAGGCTTTCATTTATATATATCCAACTAAGCTTTGAAGTTATTTTTGCTATTTCTCACCAAAAGCCGGATCGCCGGGTCGCTTACAAACCTGATTATTGTATTTGAGAGTTTAGGAGGAAGGTATAAGGCAACTATCACATATTCATTTTAGTCACACATTCATTTTAGCGGTGAAAAATATATTTGACCGGTAAGATTAATGCCAGTTGGGCATAGAGGTGAAAATTTGTTTGATTTTTAGTGGAGTTGTATAGTCAAACTTGCTTATTTCACTATAAGGCTAACTTGTTATGGATTGGTCTGATCTCTGCGTATGCATTGTGTGAAGGTGTGAGGCTTGCTGCAATGTGGGAAGGGTACGAGGCTTGCAGCAAGCAATGGGGTCTCTAGTTGTCTTAATCTAAGTAATCTAAAATTAATGTAAGTACAAGCAAGCAATGGGGTCTCTAGTTGTCTCAATCTAAGTAATCTAAAATTAATGTAAGTATTGTTGAGGGCAAATTTACTTTTTTAAAATTAATGGAAGTATTGTTGAGGGTAAATTTACTTTCAAATCTTTGAGTGTTTTATGGTGACAATTCTATTTGTGGTTGGGAAATGCTTTTTTACACCAATGTTATAGTTAGGTTTTTTTTTTCTTGCAGAAACATCACTTTCTTTCAATTCCAAAGGAATCAAGGAAGGGTTCACAACCCACAGGAAGCCACTTCATAGTTCAGTAGGTAGAGCAAATGGTCAACGAAACATCTATGGAGCAAACCATCAACCGTACATCCAAACCAAAACATGTCTCAACATAATTAAACTCGGGTAGATGGAATGAAATCCATCTAACCCCACCAATGGACAAACGTATTCTTGACAATATTATGGTTAAGTTAAAGTTTTTGGGTGATTAAAAAAAATATTAATAGTTATTTTATAATAACTATATTGTAAATTTTATTTTTATAAAAAATATATATATAAGATTTAACATTTTAATTATTGTTTTAATTTGTTTTAATTTTTTTAAGTTACAAAAATATTTTCTATAATTTAACATTGTACTAAATGATTAAAAAAAAATATTAAAAAAAATAATAATTATACAAATTTATATGTTTGCTAGTTATAAAATAGGTGTAATATTAAGGCACTTTTATATTAGGTACTACCTTATAAAAAATACAAAATTATATATATAAAGTTTGAGTCCAAATTAACTAATATTCATTATAGTTTTAAGATATGATATTTATTTTTATTTTATAATAATACTAATATTTTAATGTAAATTAAGATATTTTCTTTATTAATTCATGGAGTAGTATAAATATTTTATAGGCATATTTTTTTTTTGTTTGGACTTTGGTTGAAAATCTTTAAAAAATCTTAACTAAAAAGATTCAAAACCTCCCAAAAAATTACCAAGTTTTGACCAAAAATATCGAAAAAGTCTAAAACATAGAATAAATAGACTATGTGTTAATTCATTATGACTAATATCAAGGTAGATCCATCTTGAAAAGATCTATAAGGGTCGAGAGGGATCAAATCTCTCCAGGTGCAAACCCCTTTTTAGAGTGTAAATGTTGAGGGGTGGAGAAGTGTCATTATTCCAATGACAATTTAGCATTTGGTTGGGGTTTAGTGTTTCATATGGCTTCTTAGGGTTTGGCCTAGCTCCAGTGTTGTCACTAGTTGTGTCGAACATGGGCTCTCTGGTTCAGTTGGTGTTATCCCACTTACCGGAGGCTTTGCTTTGTTCTGACCACCTTGTGGTCTTTCCGCACTGACCGGTTTTCTGGTTTTTTCTTTTGGTTCGGTGTGTCTATCATCTTGGTTTTTTTCCTTTGAGGGGTTGGCTTTTTTTTCTCAGGTTTTTTTAGCGGTTTTCTGCCTAGCGTTGCTTTTGTGGGTTCATGTGACTCTCCTGTAGGGTTAGGGTTTTGGTCCTCTGTTGACCTTGTCCGTTTCTGGTGGGTTTTTTCTTATTTGTGATATGGCCTCAACGAAAGTGTCTACACTGATGGTGACAGGTGTACCCTCTTTGCCACATGATACTCTAGTGGAACGAGCTGTTAACTTCAACAAATTTCGAAGGAAGAAGAAGGCTCTTAGAGCTCTGGAGCATAGAAGGAAAATCGTTCTAGGTAGGGACGTGTTTATGGATAAGGTGGATCCACTTTGTCACAGGGCGTTGGTTGGTCGTCTGGAGTACTACAGAAAGAACTGATTGGTTTCGATTGTGGGTGGGATCGGGGATATGAGTGAGGATGGAATTTGTGTACCCCTCTCCATTAGAATCAAGGAGGTTGTGAGGGATAGAAACTCCATTGGTAAACCTTCCCCTTCTAGGGCGCTTAGAGCAGCAATGCCCTTGGAATTAGTGTCTTGATGTGTCTGCTCTCTTACAATATTAGGGGGTGGGGGGCTACCAAACAAAAGGCCCTTAGATCGATGTTGGATGACCTTTTCCCTGATATGGTTATGTTATAGGGAACATGCTTTACTTTTGTTTGCAAATATCAGGCCAAGATGGTAGTTTTGTGTTATAAACGCAGTGGGCTTGTTAAGGGATTTATTGATGGGGTGGAACTGAATGTGTGTCGTGTTAAGTCTTTTCACACTATTGCTGGCATTTTGGTGGAGGATTTTTTCAGGGGGTCAACCGTTTCACTTCTGTGTCTTAATTCATATGGAGCTTATCTCAATAGAGATACGTTTTGGGAAGTGATTGTGGCTGGGGGCATGTTTAATATACCAAATATGATCATTGCAAGTGACTTAAACTTTACTATATCTAATGCAGAAATATGGGGTATCGTGGCACGATTGGATCCGCTCTCAGCCTACTTTTCCCATTTATTGGTTCATAATTAGATGGTAGATTTAATACCTGTTAAGATGGGTCTGACTTGGAGAAATGGGAGGGAAGGGGTTGTTGGGATTAGTAAGAGATTGGACATATTTTTAGTTGTTGAATTGATGATTTCTATCATTGATCAACACTATGTTTGGACCCAACCTTCAGAGATCTCAGACCATTTTCCTATATGCTTGGAATGGGAAATTGGGATCCCTACACCTAAATGTCCTTACAAGTTCAATCACTTTGGGTTTATTGAACAAGAGTTTTTACTTCTGGTGCGGAAGGAATGGTCTTCTTTTGTAATCCCATGGGACTTTGATGCGATGAAATATTTGGTTTATAAATTAAAGAGACTGAAGTGTACGGTTGTGCAATGGGAGAAGGTAATGAAGAGGGATAGGAGACTAGAAATTGTAATGTCCCTTTTTAATAAATTTTATTAAATGACCAATTTTTCACTGTTTTCCCTATTTCGACCTTTGACTAGTTTTGATGTCTAGATCTCCAAATCATCCCAAATGCTCCCAAATATTATGAGAAGGTGTATGAATGATATTAAGACTTGAATATGATGTTCAGGGATGATTTATGACCCTCCAATTACTTCTTCAAACTTGTTTAATATTCTGTCCAAAGTAGGAGTCTTTACTAGCAAATTGGGGTTCCAATTCCCCCTGGGTAAATGCTAGAAATGACTTCTCATATGCTCCCAAACCCACTCGAATTTATGAACAGAGGTAGGGGATGTTTAAGGGAAATTTTTAAGGTCTCATATGCATCATTATTTATTTTATACAGTTTGTTATAACTTTCTCCCAAAAAGCTACAAAATCACTAATTTTACCCTTGGGGAAATGGCACCAAATCTTCTCCAAATGCAATTAAACTGAGTAAGATGACTTCAAATGCTGAAGTGTTGAATATGAAACTTGTAATAATCATAAATTACATTACATTCATCATAAATATATCAGATATACATTCTTACATTCGAAATAATCAGCATTACCATGGCATACATCAATATAGTGGGGAAATTGTCATTGTTTGCTCATTAATAGTAAATTTTACATACAACCCTTTGGTATTTCGACCTGAAAATTTTTGAGAATGAATAATAGATCATATTAAACTTATTAAAATCCAAAATGGACCAGTAGAATTTCTCCCAAAGAGTACAATATCTCACCTAAAGCGCAATCCCTCCATGAGCAAGAATATGCAATAAAAACTGGAAATGGTTGAGAGAAAGTGTTGCACTAGAAGGAACCATGAGCTTCCCTATAGATTACAACTGCAAATACAAAATTCATTAAATATCCATGAAATACCTGAGTGTCCTCTCCAAACACCAACTTGGATGGGAATCTTTCACCCTCGAAATTGGCTTAGGCAAAAAACTAGTCATCCACTAGCTCTCTCTCTTCACAAATGCAAATTTCTCAAATGATCAAAAGATCTTCTCTTGGATGATCCCTGTATTTTATAAACATACTTAGCCTTATAAGGTTACCAATCCATCCACAAACTCAAGCCAATTTGAATTAGGGTGTGTGCTCAAGATTTTCCATGTGTCCTCCCTTTCCTAGCTTTCCACCTTCCCCCAATTTGAGTAGGAACCCATTGAGCTTCCCAAACTCACATGAGCGCCCTCTTGGATGCTATATTTAGATTTGACATGTCATAATGGTCATATTTCAACCTTTAGGTCTACAATATGTCATAAATGTCATATCATATTCATCATCGATGTCATAGATGTTAGGGAATCTAGCCCAAGTGTCCAAGAAGCTCCCATTTGAGTCTTCCTCTCCCATGTAAGTTACATTTCCTTCCCAATTCGACCTATGATGCATATTTCCAAGTTAATTATCCTTCTAACTCATCCAAGAACATTAGGATTCCCATGGATTCGAAATTGCAAGAGGAGGATGCCACGTGGCACACAAATTTAGCTTGTGTGGGCCCCATAATCTCCACGTGTCTCCATGCTCTATTTCCACTTCAATTTTCTCTTGTATTTATTTAATAAGATCCATTATTAAATATTTATTCCATTCTAATGTATGGACATCATTTATTATCTCCCTTATTAAATTTCCAAATGTATCCATCCAACCTAGGGAACTAGTAGGATTGACGGAAATGTCCTGCTATGCAATTATTTGAATGGGAACATTACAATCCTCTCTACCCAAGGTTGCTTGTCCTCAGGAAATTTCAGATTTGGATGCTGCAAAATCTTCTCCTCTTCCCATGTGGCATCTTCACTTGGTAGATCCTTCCATTATACTAAGTATTCTTTGATAATTCTGCTTCTCAATCTCCTTTCTCCGGAACAAGTGTGAGTTGACCATCATTATCCAAAGGAGGAAGTATATCTGAAGTAAAAAATTTCTTACCAAGATATTTTTTGAGACAAAAAACATGAAATACATTATGGATTTTACTCCCTTCCGGAAGATCCAATTCATATGCTACCTTCCCCATCTTCCAAACTACCTTGTATGGGCCATAGTATCTTGGTTTTAGATTTTCTGCTCCCTTATTTTTTAGAGATGTTTGTTTATGTGGCTGAAACCTCAAATATAATAAATCATTAACCTGAAAGGCCCTTTCTTCTCTATGTCTATTTACATATTGTTTTTACTTATTTTGGGCAACTTGCAAATTGTATTTCAAAAGCTTTAAAATTTCTTGGCTCTCTTCCACCCAATATTTATCTTTTGGAGCTCTACTATCACCGAAGATCATATCAACAAAGTTAAGTGCATCATAACCATATAATACTTTGAAAGGATACATCCCTATTGACATATGAAAAGTGGTGTTGTAGCAAAACTCACCCAAGTGTAGCCATTTTCCCATGCTTTTTGCTACTCTCCCACATAGTTTCTTAGGTACCATTCCAACCATTGATTCACCCTCTCTATTTTTCCATCAGCTTGTGGATGATAGATTTTACTTGGAGTCAACTGAGTGCCCACCAATCTAAAAATTTCTTGCCAAAAAGCACCCATGAATCTACTATCTCTATCACTTACAATGCTCTTGGGGAGCCCATGCAATCTAAAGATTTCCTTGAAAAAAATATCATCCACTTGTGCAGCACTAAAAGATGATGTGACAACAAATAAATGATCATTTTTTTTCAATCTATCCACTACCACATATATGCAATCCTTACCCAAATATTTGGGCAAACCGGTGATGAAATCCATTGAGATACTGTCCCATTTTTGCTCTGGAATGGGCAATGGTTGCAATAAACCAGCTGGGCATGTAACTTCTGATTTTTTTTACTGACATACCTTACATTCATTCACATATTTCTGAACATCTTCCTTCAACCCCTTCCTAAAGAATATTTACCTTAATTTCCTATAAGTTTTGAAGATCCCTGGATGGCTAGCTAGTGGGGAATCATGTGCTTCTTGCAAAATTTTGTACTTGAGCTTTGAATATTGAACCAAATAAATTCTGCCTTTATAATATATCATCCCATTCACAATCCTATAGTTATCATCCCCCTTTATTCCATCTAATACACCACAAGCAAATTTATCTTTGGCATATTCAACTAGTAGCATGTTTTTCCAATCCTTGGCAATGTCCATGAGAGAAATATAAGGTATTCGAGATAATGCATATGCTACAATTTTATTCTTTCCTTTCACATATTCAATATCAATATCATAATCTTGAATCTTGTTTACCCACTTTTGTTTCCCTTCATTTAGATCCTTTTGGGTGAGGAAGTGCCTTAGACTATTGTGGTCAGTTTTCACCACAAACTTGTTTCCTACCAAGTATTGTCGAAACTTGGCCAACGCACGCATGATGGCCAACATTTATTTTTCATATATTGAGTAATGTTTTTCACGAGGCTGCGAATTTATGCTTTTAAAGGCTATAGGGTGTTGGCCTTTCTTTAGGACAACCCCTATTCCTCCACTTGAAGCATCACATTCAACAACAAAAGGCTTAGAAAAATCAGGTAATGCAAGTATGTGACAACTACTCATTACCTATTTAATTTTTTGGAAGGCCTTTTCAGCCTCTTCATCCCACTTTAAATCATCCTTCTTAGTCAAATAAGTGAGTGGAGAAGTCAACTTGGAGAACCCTTTCACAAACTTTCTATAATAGGTGCATATTCCAATGAAGCCTCTTAATTCAGTGATGTTTTTGGTGATGGCCATTCTAAGATAACCCTGATTTTTTCCATCTGTAATTTCACTCCTTCTTGCCCAATAATTTTCCCAAGATACCATATTTCCTTCATCTCAAATTCACATTTAGACATCTTAGCAAACAAGGACTGTTCTTGCAAAGTTTTCAACACAATCTCTAGATGTTGCAAGTGCTCTTCCCAATTTTTACTATAAATGAGAATATAATCAAAGAAGACCAAAAAAAACATTCTAAGATTCTTGAAAAATATTCTATTCATGCATGCTTGAAATGTGGTTGGAGCATTACTTAATCCAAATGGCATAACAAGAAACTCAAAGTGACCATAATGACATCGAAAAGTAGTCTTTTGCATATCTTCTTCCTTCATTCAAATTTGGTGATAACCTGATCTAAGGTCAATTTTAGAGAAATATTTGGCTCTAAATAGCTCATCCATGAGCTCATAAATCCTATGAATAGGATACCTATTCTTGATGGTCTTCTTGTTCAAAGCTCTAAAATCTATACACATCCTCAAGGTTCCATCTTTTTTCTTTACCAACATAAGGGCTAGAGCTTGGTCTAATGAGTACCAAATCTAAGAGTTCTTGGATGGAATTCTCAATCTCATATATGAATTTATTGGGATGTATATAATGTGGTATTTTAATGGGTGAAGTACCCTCCTCCAAAACAATGCTGTGCTCAACCCCACTATTAGGTGGTCTACCATGTGGAAGATCTCTAAAAAAAAATTCATACTTTTTCAATAGTTTCTCTATCTCCTTTGGGTGTTCAAAAACCTTTATGTTTGGCTTGGGATATGTGATATGCAATTCATCAGCCCATTCTATGTCCCCATGCCTCAATATATATCTCATACTATTGCAAGTCACTACTTGATTTTGGTAAGTGTGTTGCCCTCTCACAACCCTTAGTACACCTTTAGAATCTTGAAATTTCATCTCAGGAATTTAATAATTTACTGTATGATCCCCTATATAATACAACCATTGCACTCCCAAAACCACATTATCATCAACAACGTAAACCACATAAAAACTATCAACAAAAGTATAGTTACCTATGGTGACTTGCAGCTTTGGGACCCATGTTTTGCACTGCATTGTGTTGTGACCAGGAATGACAACTGTGAAGCCATCGAATGGTTCAATAGGTATATTCCTTTTCTCCACCATATATGCATCAATGAAGTTATGTGTGGCTCCTCCATCTACCAAAACTGAATCTCTTTGTCCTAGTACCACACCCTTACATTGAATAATGTGATAGTGAGGAACTGTTGAAAGTATTGCCATTCTTGCTTTGTCTGGTGAAAGATGATTTTCTTCTTGTATTTCTTCTTTAGTTGTTGTCTCATATGCCTCCTATTTATATAAATTGTTTCCTTCTTCATCCATACCCCCTTCATACTCATCATTATCATAAAATACTTCTATGTATTGAGCTTTTTCCTTAGTACATTTATGCCCCAGTGTCCATGGTTGAAAGTATGTGAAGCACAATTTTTTTCTTCGAAGTTCATCCCTGTTTATTCCTTATTTATTATTCTTTTCAAGTGAATCTATTTGACTAGGAATTTTATTAGGTGTATCTATTTTCCAAGGTTTCTATTCAAATCTGAAGTTAGGCTTGGGAGGGAATCTTGTTCTAGGAAGCACACTTTGGAGATCTCTAGTCAAGATCTTTTAATGTAGTGGGATTGTGGGATTTGACCAAACCTTTTAGGGGTTCATCCAAACCTTCAGTGAACAACAATAATAACCTTATTATAGACACATCATCCACCTTTATTGATAATTTTTGAAATCCCATCATATAATCCGTAGGGGTCTTAACTTGCTTCAATTGGGCTAATTCTTTGAAAGCCAATTCTGGATTGTTTTGCTCAAATCTCTCTAGTACCATGTCAATAAATTATCCTTATGTTTTAACCTGATCATGACCCAAATGTTTCAGGCCATGAAACCACCATTCATTGGCATCTCCTTCCAAGTGCAAGATGGCCATTTTTAAGGCATCTTCTTTCACCATCGGATTTAGCTGAAAATACACATCTAATATTTGCACCCAAGTGTTAGAGGAACTTTGAGAGGAACCATCAAAAGTAGGGAGTGACACTTTACCAATGGCACAATTTAATTCTTTGTTTTGGTATAGAGACCTATTATCTTCCTTCTTTTTTAGTTTGTTTGCAGCAAGAAAGTATTGATCAAATCATACACTTTTCTTACAATCCTCATCCAATTTATCCCATTCTTTTGCCATTGTAGCAAGTTCAAGTTGAATGTTAGGCTCTTCTTTGGGTATAAGAAATTTGGGTGCAGTAGGAATTGATGTGCTCTAAAATTCATGGGGTCTCTTATGGGATCTTGTTCTTGAGAAAATATGCTTTCCCATTGTCTTATTTTCTTCTGATTGTGAACTACTACTATCTCCTGTTACTCCTTTGCTTCCAAATTAGCTAGCCAATAATTCAAATCCTTTCATAAGATTTTAGGTCATGTTCTTGTTTATGTCATCAAATATAGGTTTCATGATTTTAAGATATTCCTCCTTATTCTTATCATTAGGGATGTCACTCCCCTCATTAGTCATAGTTTCAACAGAATGTACCTCTTCTTCTTCTACTTCTTCTTCTTCAACAAAAACACCTACAACTTTAGGTTCTAAGGGTGGTGGATTATTCCTTTAATTCCCTTTTAATACCATCAGGTGCAAAGAACATGCTATGATACCACTTGTAATGTCCCTTTTTAAGAAATTTTATTAAATGACCATTTTTTCACTTTTTCCCCTATTTCGACCTTTGACTAGTTTTGATGTCTAGATCTCCAAATTGGCCTAAATGCTCCCAAATATTCTGAGAAGGTGTATGAATTATATTAATACTTGAATATGATGTTAATGGATTATTTATGAACCTCCAATGACTTCTAAAATCTTGTTTAATATTCTGGCCAAAGTAGGAGTCTTTACTAGCAAATTGGGGTTCCAATTCCCCCTGGGTAAATGCTGGAAATGGCTTCTCAAATTCTCCCAAACCCACTCAAATTTATGAAAATATGTAGGGAATGTTTAAAATAAATTGTTAATGTCTCATATGTATCATTATTCATTTTATATAGGCTGTTATAACCCTCTCCCAAATAGCTACAAAATCAGTAATTCGACCCTTGGGGAAATGGCACCAAATCTTCTCCAAATGCAATTAAACTGAGTAAGATGACTTAAAATTATTAAGTGCTGAACATGAAAATTGTAATACTCATAAATTAAAGTCCATTAATCATAAAATATTATAGATACATTCTTCAATTCGAAACAATCAGCCTTACCATGGCATACATCAATATAGTGGGGAAATGGTCATTGTTTTCTCATTAATAGTAACTTTTACATACAACCCTTTGGTATTTAGACCTAAGACTTTCTGAGAATGAAGAAAATATCATATTAGACTTCTTACAATCAGAAATGGACCAGGAGAATCTCTCACAAAGAGTACAATAGATCACCCAAAGTGCAATCCCTCCATGAGCAAGAATATGCAATAAAAACTGGAAATGGTTGAGAGAAAGTGCTGCACTAGAAGGAACCATTAGATTCCATGTAGATTAATTCTGAAAATATGAACTCCATTAAATATCCATGAAATAACTGAGTGGCCTCTCCAAACACCAACTTGGATGGGAATCTTTCACCCTCGAAATTGGTTAAGGCAAGAAACTAGTCATCCACTAGCTCTCTCTCTTCACAAATGCAAATTTCTCAAAAGATAAAAAGATATTCTCTTGGTTGATCCCTATATTTTATAAACATCCTTAGACTCCTAAGGTTACCAATCCATCCACAAGATCAATCCAATTCCATTTAGGGTGTGTGCTCAATATTTTCCATGTGTCCTCCCTTTCCTAGCCTTCCACCTTCCCCCTATTTGAGTAGGAACCCATTGAGCTTGCCCAACTCAGATGAGCTCCCTCTTGGATGTTATATTTAGACCTGACATGTCATAATTTCAGATTCCAGCCTTCAGGTCTGCAATATGTCATAAATGTGATAGCATATTCATCATTGGTGTCATAGATGTTAGGAAATCTAGCCCAAGTGTCCAAGAAGCTCCCATTTGACTCTTCCTCTCTCATGTAAGTTACATTTCCTTACCAATTTGACATATTATGCATATGGATAAGTGTATTAGCCTTCTAAATCATCCAAGAACATTAGGATTCCCATGGATTTGAAATTGCAAGAGGAGGATGCCATGTGGAACAGAAATTTTAGCTTGTGTGGGCCCCATAATCTCCATGTGTCTCCATGCTCCATTGCCACTTAAATTTTATCTTGTATTTATTTAATAAGATCCATTATTAAATATTTATTTCATTCTAATGTTTGAACATCATTTATTAGCTCCCTTATTAAAATTCCAAATGTATCCATCCAACCTAGGGAACTAGTAGGATTGATGGAATTGTCCTGCNTAGAAATGGAAAGGATTGAGGATGATATAAAACTCTTATTTCTCCAATCCCCTATTGGAATTATTTCTCTGGAAGACACCATTGTCTTAGCAGATCAAAATTCTCATAAGGATTCATAGTTGTCACATGAAACCTCCATCTGGAGATTGACGGAGATTGACAAGCATGGCCATTTATATTGACAAGGGCGATGCAAACATGAAGTTTTTTCATACTTATGCCTCTGTGAGGTGTAATGGAAACTCCATATGGGAGATACAAGATGAGGATGCAAAGTGCCTCTGTGAGCAGGAGCAACTGAAGGAGGGTGCTGTTGATTTTTTCACTAAGCAATTCAAAGATGAGGGTGGAGCCCTTATCTCCGATCAACTCCAAGTGATAAATTTATTTCATTCTTTCTTCTCTAGGGAGGAGGATTCTGATATCAGTAATACTTTCATGATAGAGGAGATGGAGTCAACTATGAAGGGTTTTGCAAAGGACAAGAGTAATGGGTCGAACGACTAGACAGTTGAATTCTTTTTGGATTTCTTTGATATTGTGGGTGAGGACTTATTGGCGGCAGCTGAGCTATTGACATTCTAAAGCTTACAATGCAACTTTTCTTGCCCTCATTCCTAAATGTGAGAAGCCAATTACCTTCTCTGATTATCATCTGATATCACTTTGTAATATTATTTATAAAGTGATTACCAAAATTATTTCTAACAAGCTGAAACCTGTGTTGGTGGAGGTTCTCTCTAAGGAATAGTTTGGGTTCCTTAAAAATCGTCAGATTCTAGAGGCCGTGGGAATTACATAGGAAGTTCTACATAGTATTAAAATTAAAAGATTGGAGGCTTTGGTGTTGAATATGGATCTCATAAAATCCTATGATTGGGTAAATTGGGTATTTCTGAGGCTCATCCTACTGTATATTGGCATGGAGCTTTCCTTGGTGAATTGGATCATGGTGTGTGTCACATTGGAAAATTCTTTAGCGTTGATTAATGGGTCAAATGCTGGTTTATTCAATGCTTCCATGTGCTTAATATAGGGTTTCATGTTGTCTACATTACTCTTTTTACTGGTAATTGAAGGATTGAGCTTATTGATTGGGAAAGTGAAGACCCAAGGTGATCTACATGGGATTAAGTACAACTCTTCTTTAGCAATCACACATTTACTTTTTGTTGACGACGTGGTGCTTTTTAGTGTGGGTACTATGATGACTTGTTAATTTACAAATCCATTATTGGATTGTTATGTTCTGTGTCTGGTATGAGGATTATGCAAGAGAAGTCATCCTTCTTGTGTTATGGGGTTAAGGAGGAAGTGATTGCCCAGGTAAATTATTTTTTACCTTATAAGGTGGACCCAATTGAACCTGGATTTAAGTATCTGGGATATTCGTTGAATCCCGTGAATTATGGTGTAAATGATTGGAGATGGATCATTAAAAGGTTTGAGAAAGTGATAAATAATTGGTCTAATCGATTTCTATCACTAAGAGGCAAATTAATTATTTTAAGATTTGTCTTATGTAGCATATTGGTCTATTGATTTGCACTTGCTAAAGTCCTTGTGGCTATTATTAGAGCTCTTTGATAGAAAATGTTTAATTTCTTATGGGGTGGTAGGGCTGATTGTCACAAGATGGATTTGGTTAAGTGGGAGTCGATTTCAAAACCCTTTTCTTTTGGAGGGTGGAATATTAAAAACTTAGAATGGCTCAATATCTCTTTCCGACTAAAGTGGTTATGGTTATCATTGTTTGGGAAGGGACTTTGGAACCATGTACGTGTGTCTAAATATTTACACAACAAGAGGATAATGTATTGGCTCAAAGACAAGGATAAATCGATGCTCGGGACTTCATACTTCTGGAATGGCTTCATTAAGATTCTTAGCTGGATTAGTTCATTTTTAAGTTGGAAGGTTGGCAACGAGCGGAGGACTATTCTTAGGGTGGACCCGATTATCGGATTATAAATTTTTTATGGTTTATATCCGAGATTGGTGGATTATATGAATGATGATGGAATCCACACTCTCAGTCAAGCGAGGAATTTAGGAGGCTTCAATTTTTCATAGTCATACTGGTTGAATGCAGAGGACTTGGACTTGGGGGGATCTTGGAAAGATGAATGCACACAATACATAAGGTTTCTCATTAGGGTAGGTGTCATATTGAGATATTTTGAGGATGATCTTGTTTGGGCATTTAATGGGGCTACAGGACAAGTTTTTTCCAAACTTTCATATGATTATATAATCAAATCTCAATCGGTACCATTGAAAGGTTGGTGGCTATAGGATCTATGGTTGTGGAAGATCCTAGTTAAAATCCAATGCTTCAGTTGGATTTGTGTAGAAAATAGGATAAATACTTGGGACAATTTTCACAAACGTGGTTGGGAGGGTCCCAACAGATGCTCTCTGTGTGGTTGTGGGGAAAAAAACTGTTGACCATCTTTTTGTTGAAAGAAGCTTTTGTTGTGCTATTAGGTGTTTTGTAGATTGTGTATTGAATATGTCTTTCTTACGGGAAGCTAGGACTTTAAATAACAACATATCCCAGTAGGTCAAGATGCGACATAAATTTATTTATCTCCCTATGTTTTACATTTGGCATATATGGCTGGCCAGAAATGAGAGGGTCTTTCAGGGTAGGAGACCTGATGTCAGGAGGGTTTGTTCAGGTATTATCGGGTTTTTTAATGACTATTCGGCGGTTCTACATTGTAATCCTTGTAGGAAGATTGGGGAAGCACCTTCCTTAACCTTTGCTTCTGTTTTTTTTTATGGAGCAGCGGATTAGGATACGAGAGGTGGGGGCTACATTTTATACATTAGCAAGTGTCACTTTTTAAACTAAATCTCGGATGTGGTAGAAGCACAAATACTCGTGCATAATTATTAGCGCTCTGGGCCTTACTCTTCTTTGCTTCCTATGTGGGGCTTCCTAGCTTAAACATTTTTGGAGACTCAAGGGTGATCATTGATTAGTCAAACCACATCTCTCATATGCAGGTGCTAGATTTGGATTAGTGGTGTAGCCAGATTGATGAATTGAGGAGTTCTTTCATTAATATACGCTTCCAGCATATATATAGGGAACACAATATGATCATTGATACTTTATCTAAGGAGGCATTACACATCGGATTAGGATACTTGGAAATCGAGGATTTTCTCGAAGATAAGAAGATATTTGAAGGAACCTTACAGGTTCTTTGTTGAGTCATCTTAGTCTTAGTAGTCTTTTTGATAGTGGAGATATTGATGCCCAACATAGAAATTTTATTTTTTGAATTTCTGGAAAGAATTGTTGTAACTTGATTTCAGATAAACTTTGATTTACACAATGCTTTCCCTGAGGGATTTTATTATCTTGAGTTAGGATTTGATATACAATAAGTTCTAGTTTTTTGGATACTTTGACGTATTTTAAATGTACATGGTTACCTTTTGTCACGTACCCATACCCCCATTATCATGTGGAATTAAAAAATTCTTAAAGAACCTATGTGGTTCTTTGAAAACACTGGGCATGGCCACGAAACACTCCTCAACATTCATGTCCTCATACCACATTGTCAGGTCCCTTCCCATTCTTGAGAGAAAGAGAGCGTGACCAAAATCGACGGTCACAAACTATTCCACATCTGGGAACAGATTAACGCCTGAGAATCAACCCAAAAAATCAACGGTGCGGAAAGCTTGAGTTTGCGAAATCGAGAAAAATGGAAATTGTGATCCCGCATCCCACAAATTGCAGAAAGGAAAGTTGTGGAGATAGATATCTACAAAGCCGCATTCTACATCCCACAAGTTGCGGAACAGAGAATCACAGAAAGAGAAAGTTGCAGAAGACAGTCTTGGCAGAAAGACGTTTCTGCATTTTCGCATCCTTCCTGCAGAATAGACCATTGCAGAAGGAGATTTATGTCTGGAAATTCGAACTATTAATCGAATTCTTGGATAGAATTGGCCATTCAGGCCATCACCCATCCGACAATCTAAGCCCTGCAACTTAATTTAAAAATGCATTGAAGGAAAACATACACAGATGCATACAATTGCAATTATACAGCGGAATCAATTCATCCATTCAACACATCAAACATGTTCACCATATTTGATCAAGCAAATACAAATGTAGAGAAATATAAGTGCAGAGATCAACATAGACAAGAACACTTATCTTTGTAAGAAGTTTGTCTCGCAACCAACTATGTTGCTGTAGCGTTCCACCCAACCATAGGCCAGTGCGCTCATCAATATCTCAAAACACTACCACCCTCGAGCTGGGCATGATTTCCCCAAGGACCAAGGAACACTAGCAGGCTCACACATAACCTAGGATACACAAGAACTTAGCCAAGCCAATACAGTTGGGTTTATTAGGTTGCAAGCAAACAAGCCAATATACTGCGGGGTTTATCAGGATAATTATCCAAGCTAGCTAATAGTTAGGTTATTAGACTGCACTCACTCAAGCCAACACTTACATTTAGGACCATTCAAGCCAACATATGGGTTTATTGGGCTACACAACCAATACATCTCACTATTGGGTTTATCGGACTACTTAGCTAAGCCAACATTCACAGTTGGGTTTACAGACTGTCCACTCAAGGATTACTCACAAGGACAAACACAAGAAGACACATCCAAGCCAACATATGGGTTTATCAAGTCATCAACCAAGCCATCCTGCTAGTTGGGTTTATCAGGATTCTAAGGCAATGTGTAGGAAGAACTGCTAAGCTAGTGAGCTCATCCATAGAGCTAAGGACACCTTCACAAGACCTATCTGGCCTGGAGTCCACTTAGCCTACACACCCAACACAAGGAACTGTCCTCTTCTCTGCTCCATAGTCCCTTAGGCTACACCTTCCCTTCCAGTGCTCTTTAGGATGTGCACAACAGATTAACCAACCACTCTTATCTTATTATGAGGTTGCATACTAGGTTTATCAAGCACATTCTATGTCTCTCCCACTTCTGAGTCTTGTACATAGTTTAGACTAAAACCAGGGTGCAAAACAAAACAACCACATGGAGACACAACAACACAGGCTTCACTCTAATACACAAGTGATAGGGTCTCATAACACTATGTAGTTCAAGATAACGTTGCAACACAACAACTAGGGTCTCGACAAAGGAAAAAATACTTGTAGAAATGCATAGCAACACCTGCTAGCTCTTGCCATGTCTGTCTGATCAGGAAGAATCCCCAATGCGTGGGTGAATCCTCATGAATGAAAATCCTCCCCATGAATGAAGGATCGATCATCCAAATGTCCCTCCATCTCCCCCCAAAATGTGAGGGTAGATGAAAACATTAATGAATGAGGGAATGTGCATACGTTTTTTGGTGTTTTCTTGCCCATGGGGTCAAAACAGGTTCTTCCAGAATGGGTTCTCTACCCAATTCAAATTTTCCCATACTCTTCCCATTCCATGCAATAACTACCTCAACCAAATTCTAGCATAAATAAATGGTTGGGGAAAAAGACAAGAAATGGGTAGTTGACAATTTTGATGGGTTTTACCCAATGGCTAAAGGTTAAACATTCCCTCCCCTCATCCTTGGAAAATCATGCCCCCATATCATTATTTGTTATATTTACATCGCTGGTTGTGGGTTTTTCATTAAATTGCACATTTACATGATGTTTACAAACATGATTGACTTAGCACATGGACCATAGGCATCAACCATGATCACCTATACACCAAACATTAATCAATGGCATGGCCTTAGCATTGAGCTCCTTACCATGATTCCATATAATATTTACATCATATACATTTAATGCAAATGAGGTCAAAACCGGGGTGTTACATTCCCCCCCCCCCCCTTCAACAACATTGTCCTCAGTGCTTTACAAAATTGAATAAAAATGTTGCACTGGTACCACCCTCAGTGCTCCGCAGAATTAATAAAAAATAGATGTTCCAATCGCATGGCATCCACCAGCTCCCATGTAGCCTCTTCAGGACCGTAGTGCTCTCATTGCACCTTTACCTTCCCTATGGCTCGGTTCCGGAGCATTGTGACCTTCCTGTCGAGGATGTGCATTGGCTTGATTTGGAACTCTCCCTCAGGTTCCAATTGAATCACATCCCAATTTATCACATGGTTAGGATCATGTACATATCTCTTAAGCAAAGAAACATGAAAAACATTATGAGCCCTAGTGCTAGCAGGCAATGCAAGTCTATATTGTTGATGTATATGTAACTTCGGAATGTATTCTTCTATGTATTTCATATATTGTAACCCGATGTTTATTCCGGGATGTTTCTATTATGTATTTGAGTCATGTGGTCATGCCCCGATGTCCCGATCGAGAGGATTAATAATGTAAACAAGTCATATCAAGTCATTAGGTAAGTCCCCACAGTTTAGGGGCACTTGGGTTATTATACACTAATTAAGGTGTAGGTTCAAGTAATTAATTATAAGTTAAGCCTACATGATTGATTGCACTTCAAGTCAACGGAAGAATATAAATAGAGAGTGAGAGTCTCTCTATTTATCACTTGTGAATTACATCACTTGCTCTCTCAAGTGTGGCGCACTTTTGGAGAAGGAAATTCTTGGGCTTGACAGAAGACAGAAGGCTGCTGTTGTGTTGGGAGGTCATCTTACTGTTTTGGGATCACATCTTGTGGTGATACTATCTTAGAGGAAGTTGAGGGGTTTTCTCCATTTATGGTTTCCCCTCCTAAAATCTTTGTGTCTCTTGTCTCTTGTGATGTGCTTATGTGATTGCTGTGCTTGTTATTCTCTCAGTGAAAAGATCTTATCATAATGCTACTTTAAATGTTGAAAAACTAACATGGTATCAGAGCTAACCTGAGAAGAAGACATTGTGCATCTACAGGAACTAGGGATTCCTATTTTATGGATCTTCCTCCACATATTTTCAGCAAAAGTATGCTAGGATGTCTCCCCATTGAAGGGTGCATCTTTCTGTCGATGCAGAATTCAATTTCAAGCATTTTCAGTTTCGATGTAAAAATTAGGGCTTTCTACAGAAGAGGAATTTTTGGGTGAGACCAGCATAGGATTTTTCTCCTCATCAAAACCTAAATTTAGAGACCTGGATCAATAAATTTGGTTGGGTGAAACTCCGGGAAAGTCAAACCCTAGTTTGACCTTGAGCTAGGAGAAACCCTAAATACTAAAACTGCTAAGTTTTGGTACAGTCGCTATATTCCGATATTGACGAAGTCTCAAAAGCTGAAAATTGCAAGGGACGAATATAAAATCCTAATGAACACTGTGTCCAAAGGTCAGCCTCTGATTCTCTATATTCTGGGAGATATGATCTCTCCAAGATAGGGTTCCATCCTCTTCCAGAAATCATCCATAAACAGGACACCTGGGGAGATCTGCAATATCTTGGGCTATAGAGCTCCAAATGGAATTCCTGAAGATTTTCCAGAAAGGGAACGGACTTTAATTTCTGTGGTCCAAAGGTCAGACTCAGAAGATGAACCAGTGACACATGGCATGCCGTACAACTTCGTTGTTCTGAACAGTCCTGTAACAGGTCAGCTTGGGAAAAGGATCATAAATCCCAAATGGAAAAACCAATTCTGATGAAACCTATGGTGTTGGATCAGGGACATGCGAGGTTACCTTAGTGAGAAATTTTGGACACAAAGGATCATTAATTTCGGAGATATCACAGAAACAGTAACAGGAATTTCTGCAGAAGAAATCAGAAAATTAGGGCTTCCTGTTCCGGGAGTTTCCCTTCACTATTTTCAGAAAAGGAGTAC
>LPNX010184873.1:140720-161270 GCA_001517045.1 Pseudotsuga menziesii
AAGAGTATGATGCTCTGCTTCAGAGGGAGTGATTGCAGAAGATCCTGAGGTTGTAAAATGGTACGACAGGATGGGCAGATTACTGATGATTCTAGGCTTTACTGAGAGTAAAGTGGATTCCAACCTTTGTTCCAGGGTTGAATGTGGAAGACTAGTGATGCTCCTGTTATGTGTCGATGCACTATTGTTCTAGGTATGGTGGTGTGGCAGAATACAGATGGAATCTTCCTTGGACAAGGGAAGTATGCAGTAGAGATCCTGAAGAGGTTCAGGATGATGGACTGCATGGCCTCACCTATGGTATCAAACCTGAAGCTTTTGAGTGATGCTTCTTCAGAGATGGTTGATGCTACGATGTATCGTCAGATGATTGGGTCCTTGATGTACCTGAGACCAGATATTTGCTTTGCTGTGAACACATTGAGACATGTTCACTTGATGGTTACAAAGCCTGCAGGGGTACAATTGATTATGGGCTCAAGTATGATGCGAATCAGAAGATTAACCTGGAGGGTTATGTTGATTCAGATTGGGCAGGCAGTGCCATCGACAGGAAGAGTACTTCGGGATGTTGCTTTAGTATGGGATCAGGTGTGATCTCTTGGTTTAGTTGGAAGCAATCCTGTGTGGCACTGAGTACAGCTGAAGCAGAGTATGTCGCAGCTTGTTCAGCTAGTTGTGAGGCAGTATGGCTGCGGAAGCTACTGTCTGAGATATTTGATCTCCATTTAGATGCTACTTGTATACACTGTGACAACCAGAGTTGTGTGAAGTTGTCATAGAATCCAGTGTTCCATGACAGGTTGAAGCATATCGAGATCAAATATCACTATATCAGGGATATGGTGCAGAGAGGAGCAGTGAAGCTCCTGTATGTTGCGACGGAGGAACAGATAGCTGATGTATTGACGAAGCCATTGGCTAGGCTGAAGTTTGAGTACTTCAGAGAGAGACTTGGTGTTATCCAGATTGAGGCTTCCTCCCAGAGACAGTGTTCAGATCCAGAGCCATTCTGACATGGTGAGAGGATTGGTTCCTTCCATGGTCAGATGTAAGGGCTGAGCCATTCTGTCATGGTGAGAGGATTCAGTTCCTTCCATGTCAGATATAAGTGCTGGCCATTCTGTCGAGTAGGAAAGATGTAAGGGCAACTGCCATTCTAGGAATGGAGGCACCTGGTCAGTTACCAGGAACACTCAGTCAGGTTGTGTAGATGAGCATGTAATCCGGTGCCCTAGGAGATCTGCAGATAGTCTTTCGAGGTTTTGCCTATGGCATGTAATTCGGTTCCCTGGGATATCTGACAGATGCTCTTTCGAGGTTTTGTCCTATGGCATGTAATTCGGTTCCCTGGGAGATCCGTTAGGTTAGGCTGTGTGCCCGTAATCAGTCCTGGGATGCTCTTGCGAGGTTTTTCCATGACCACATGTAATTCGGAGCCCTGGGAGATCCTATAGGTAGAGCTGTGTGCTCATAACAGCCTGGGATGCTCTTGCGAGGTTTTGTGGTGAGGTCACATGTAATTCGGAGCCCTGGGAGATCCTATAGGTAGAGCTGTGTGCTCGTAACAGCCTGGGATGCTCTTTCAAGGTTTTGTGACGCACGTAATAAGTCTTGAGGATTCCACAATATGGCCGGTGATGATGAAGACCTGCAGGTGGTGGGCCTACATCCAGCATGAAAAAGGGCTGGCTCTGTAGAACTTCCTATGACGAGATAGTACACACTTGATGATGACCAGCGGAGATCCAGATCGAGAGATGATCCAGATTCAGGTATGATGACTCCGAGAGATCCAGATCGAGTGATGATCCAGATCCAGCAGTGATGATCCAGATCGAGTGATGATCCAGATCCAGCAGTGATGATCCAGATCGAGTGATGATCCAGATCTAGTCCAGAGAGATGATCCAGATCGAGTGATGATACAGATCCAGTCTAGTGATGTTGATCCAGATCAAGTGATGATCTAGATCCAGTGATGCCTTTGTATGATGATCCAGATCCAGATGACTTGAAGATGAAGATGACTTGAAGACGAACATGATCTAGTGATACAGAGAAGAAGACCAGGTCTGAAAATTGTGTCAAAAGAATACCTTCCTAGTTAAGAGGGAGTGTTGATGTATATGTAACTTCGGAATGTATTCTTCTATGTATTTCATATATTGTAACCCGATGTTTATTCCGGGATGTTTCTATTATGTATTTGAGTCATGTGGTCATGCCCCGATGTTCCGATCGGGAGGATTAATAATGTAAACAAGTCATATCAAGTCATTAGGTAAGTCCCCACAGTTTAGGGGCACTTGGGTTATTATACACTAATTAAGGTGTAGGCTCAAGTAATTAATTATAAGTTAAGCCTACATGGTTGAGTGCACTTCAAGTCAATAGAAGAATATAAATAGAGAGTGAGAGTCTCTCTATTTATCACTTGTGAATTACATCACTTGCTCTCTCAAGTGTGGCGCACTTTTGGAGAAGGAAATTCTTGGTCTTGACAGAAGACAGAAGGCTGTTGTTGTGTTGGGAGGTCATCTTACTGTTTTGGGATCACATCTTGTGGTGATACTATCTTAGAGGAAGTTGATGGGTTTTCTCCATTTATGGTTTCCCCTCCTAAAATATTTGTGTCTCTTGTCTCTTGTGATGTGCTTATGTGATTGCTGTGCTTGTTATTCTCTCAGTGAAAAGATCTTATCATAAGGCTACTTTAAATGTTGAAAAACTAACATATATGCAATTGGCACTATTCTTTCAAGAACTTCAAATGACCCACAGTATCTAGGTGACAACTTGGCACAACTTCCAATATTCAAGGATCTCTTCCTTGCCCTCACTCAGAGGTAAACATGATCCCCAACACTAAACTCTCTATTCACCCTATGCTTATCTGCATAGATTTTCTGTCTGTCCTGGGTTGCTTTCAGATTTTCCCTGATCTTTACGACTTCCTGCTCCATCTCCTTGAGCAATTTTGGACCAAGAACAACCCTTTTCACTGGATTATCCCAAGTCATTGGTGTCCTACACCTCCTACCATACAAAGATTCATATGGACTCATCCCCAATGATGCTTATTGTCCATTGTTATAAACAAACTCTACCAAGTGTAAATAATCTTCCCACTTGGTTGGTTTTTCCATCATGTACATGAAAAGCATGTCTTCAAGCACCTGGTTCACTCTCTCTGTCTAACCATCAGTCTGAGGATGGTAGGCAGTGCTGAAGTTCAGTTTGGTACCCAAATCTGCAAAAAATCCCTTCCAAAAATTGGAAGTGAACTTGACATCTCTATCAGAGACTATTTCCTGAGGCAATCCATGCAATTTGAAAATCTCCTTCATGAAGATATTTGCAATGTCATCAGTCTTATGCATAGACTTAATAGGTATAAAATGTGCTGCCTTTGTCAACTTTTCCACCACAACCATGATGGAATCATGCTGTCTCCAATTCATTGGCATTCCCGTAATAAAATCCATGGAAATAACCTCCCATTTCCATTCTGGGATTGGAAAAGGCTGCAACAAACCTGTTGGGTGTTGATGCTCAACCTTCACCTACTGACATTTCATGCACCTTGAAATATATTCAGCCATGTCCCTTTTCATTCCTGGCCAAAAGTACTGCTTTCTAGCTGTAGCAATTGTCTTCTGATATCCTGGGTGACCAAAACATGGAGCTTGATGGATCTCATCCATAACAACCCTCCTCAAATCTGCTACATTCAGAATATAAATTTTGTTCTTATAAGTAAGAATTCCATCTTCTTCCAATTTATATCCCTCATACTTATTTTCAAGGCTTTGTTGCTATAACTTATCCTTGACCTGCACATACATTTCATCTTCAGCAGTATGACTAACAATCTTCTATCTCAAATCTGATTGGAAAATACTAATGGATGCCACATGCATTTCCTGCACCTTTTTGCTGAGTGCATCAACTACCTTATTCTCTTTTCCTTTTATGCTCTCTTGTGCTCTCCAATGGATTGGACTAGATAGTCAATTCAATAGCATAACATTACCATTCAGTTCTCTCCCTCAACTATGGGACATGAGCTTGTAAATATAGGGATCAATGGATAGGGATAGTTGAGAGAATTGTGGGTGAGGTGGCCATAAGATCCTACCAAGAGGGATCTCAAGTCCAACCAACCCAGATTGATAGGGATAAGGGAGGACATGAGGCTCATGTTTTAGAAGCCTCGGGAATCCTCTTTTTTTCCAATTTTAACAAGGGTACCACTTATGTTCCTTTATGACAAAGCGATTTAGGTGAGAACCGCTTCAAGAACAAAGCATATACGCGGTGGCATCGCTTTTCTATAATAGGACTCAAGCGGTGTTGAACAAGGTATAGCTCATCAGCTAAAGGGAAAGCGTGGTGCTAGGGTTTTTTATGTAGAATTGACATCCATAGCATGTTTTCCACTCCAAGTTTGGGATTTAGGGTAAACATAGGTGTTAAGGATCTCATCACATGTTGGTGATATGATTTGGGTATAACAGAATCCCCCCCCAAAGCATGAGGCTTAGAGGGATACGATAAGCGAGAGATTTGAGAGAACAAGTTGTCACTTCGAGGTGAGAGTCAGCTTGATCGGAGAATGTGGTCAAGTAGGAATCTGTAATACATCAATACTTTTGACTCATAGAAAAATGTAATCAACTCATGGTTGCAGACCAATACAAGGCAAATCCATGAGAGGAATAAAAAACCATGGCTACTAGAATACAGTGTAGATCCATGTAATAAAGGAATCAAACTTGGACATAGCTACCAGACATACAACATAGATTTATGTCATACAAACACAAATTTGAGCATAGACATGACCATACAAATGTGGATCCATGCTTGATATACAAAACTCCATCGCAGCCTGGGGAAAGCAAAGAACACTTACAAATACCCAGGGTCTTCATGTCATCTTCCACAAAGTACGATTCTATCCATGTGATTACAATGATCTGAAGTCAAACATGGTAGAAACCACTTGATTACTGGCCAATGATGTGAACTGTTAACACGTGCAAGGGAGATCACCATTAATGTTGATGATTCCCAAGGTACTCTAGTACAATCTACTGAGCATGAATAGATGTCTTGATGTCGAACACCCAGTCGATTCTATCAATCAAAGGTCAATGATGTGAACCTATTTTGAGAGTGAGAGAATCTATCATTAAGGCATACATATCTCAAGGTACTAAATTTGTTTCTAAGACTATTTTCTAGATGATGATTTGATGTTGACAGGAATAGTCTCATCGAAGGAGGGCCATGATGAATCCCACATTGATGACACGAAACTTGAAACAAAGTTCTAGAATGATGTGAATGAGGTAACCATAAGACTGATTCAAAAGTACTGACACAGAGACTGTTTTGACTGCAGAGGTATACTTTTTTAACTTCCCTTTTGAACATCAAGTGACACGACAAAAGACTTGGCAGCATGACTAGACCAGACAAACACACAGTGCGACGGTGGACAATGCATTCTTTTGAAAGACTCAAAGGAGTGACATGACTCATGAAAGTGGATCTCCATGGAAATCAACTGAATACCCAATTGACTGAAATGATGTGCAGACAAGTGCTATGTTCAAAGGTAACAACAAACTGCCATTTATTTGCAAAATGATTCCCTTCCCATAATTTCCTCATCATGGTAGATGAGTGCCTCTTTTCATTTTTATGAGTTCAAAGAGGGTAACAAACACTCGTTGTAGATCGTCTAAAGACAAGTCCAAAATCATATGTTTTACAAACCTGAGAGAGGAGGGGTTTGTTCCCAAAAGAGGGTCTCTCAATGTTTAATTTAATGAGTCCAATGAAAGTTAACTCAGTATCGTTCATGTTTAGAGAGTCTGAACGGCCACGGAAGAAGACTCCACAGGGTCCTTTTTCATAAAATAGTTCATCTGAACTGAAAAAGTGATAACCTACCATTAGATGAACGACTCTTCAAGTGCTTTAATGAGCGTGAAGAAGACAAGATCACTCGACAATCTTTTCGTATCTAAGGAGCCCAAAAAGTTTAAAGAAGACTCCACTAGGTCTCTTTTCACAATGAGGGATTTTATGAGTCTGAAAAGAATCAGAAATGGACTCAGACCTTTGATGCTAAGTTTCGAGAGCATGACCAAAGTGTCGCAATAAATGCTCAAAGAATTTTTCCGTTTTATGGTAGTGCGAAAAAGTAAAAAACAAACTCCCAACACTTTTACTTCTACCTCTTTTTATCTTGCAATGACTTAAAAACAACTGTTAAACTCTCCAATAAATGACATTAAAGGATTATGACTAATATATTTTAAAAACTATAACATGCCAAAACATAGAATGCTTATAAAAGTTATGTAAATAGTAAAAAACAAAACATTTTACCATTTACCAATAGTGGAGAGCCTTTGGAGAACTTTCTTGGTCAGATTTTCAGCTGGTGAATCTGGGAGCATCTACCATCGGATTTTTGCATCATCAGTTCCAGGTAAAAGCTTGAACCTTGCTCTTTCATTTCATGCTCTCATTTTTTATTTTTGGAGGTGTTTTGGGCTATTTGAGCGAGCCCTAAAACCATGAATGTGGGCACCGCTCTTATCCCTTGCGGGATAAGCAGTACCCCGCTAGAACCGTGCCTAAAACACTTGACATAGGCAACGCCGGCTGTGGGCGAATAAAAATATATGTACAACAAAAAATTAGCTCAAATTTGATGATTTGAATGATTGATGATGTTTCTAACTGGCCTTGTGATGGTTTTTGACAAGTTCCCATTGATAAAAAATGGTAATTTGGAAAGAGAGGCAACATGACAATGATGATGCATTTGCCGAATGAAACACGGGTTGTATAGCCACGTTGAGAGAGTGTGGTCTTCTAAAGTTTTTTTGCACACCCATCATGGTGTCACACGAGCACTTTTTAGAGCATATTCTCCGTATGTGGAATCTTGAGCAACAATATTTTGAGGTGGGTGCTCATGTATTGACAATTGAAGTAGAAGATATCTACTTCCTGACAGGCCTATCAAGACGGGGTGCTCCCATCTCTTTGATCGGTTCCCATGGAGGGGACATCACTACCCAGGAGTTGATAAACTGCCATTGTATTCCTGGGACCAGAACATTGGGGAATAAAATTCCCATAAAAGCAGTGGTGGATGGCCCACTACGCACAGTTTTATTTACCATGTAGAGAGTGGCAAGGAGCCAAGGGGTCGATCAGGCATCTAGAGTGCATCACTACCCAAGAGTTGATAAAACGCCATTGTATTCCTGGGACAAGAACATCGGGGAATAAAATTCTCATAAAAGCAACGGTGGATGGCCCACTATGCACAGTTTTATTTACCATGTAGAGAGTGGTAGGGAGCCAAGGGGTCCATCAGGCATCTAGAGCGCATATGCTCTACGCTATAGAGGCCATGGCGCCCACAGTCTTCAACTGGGTGGAAGCTCTACTTCCAATTTTCAAAGATCAGTTGACCAAGTGTCGACAGGGGGAGCTGAAGCAGTTCAGTTTCGATTCCATTCTAGCATTTTTATTTTTTGAGCGGGTCCCCCAGCTGAGACCCCAAGTGGTTTTTACAGAGTTGAGGGTGAGAGACCCTCGCATACTAAGGTGGGTCCGGATCATGGCCTGCACAAGAGTGAGTAGAGGCAAGGTGAAGTTCGGAGACCTGTTCTTTCGATGGTTGAGAGACCAACTCCTCATGGTTGAGGAATATGCATATGCGGGCACTGACTTCAGTGGTGACCTTGACCTACCGCTTCCACTTGGTGGACAGTGGGGCGATATCAGTAAGAAACAAAAACCCTAAAATGGAAATTGTGTTTTTATGTTTTAATGTTTTATATTTTTTATGTGTAGTAACGAGACTTAAAATGTTTTCATGTAGATGTCAGAGCAGCACGAGCTGGGGGATCCTCCCCACTAGATAGGTGAGCCGGAGTTCATTTTGTCCCACAGGGCGATGATGTGACATGGGAGCTAGAGGAGAAGCTTGATAGGTTAACTCTAGACATCCCAAATGCCTTGATCGATGACCTCCCACTGAGGTACCAGAGGCCCACTGCAGGAGTACTGGGTCGTTTTAGTAGACTGCTACGTCGAGTAGCCTAGGCGGTCATGTGTTACCACGGGCATAACTAGATGATAGGTTGCATGATGTATTTACTGAAAGTTGATAGATAGCTTCAGGAATTTTGTATGATGATTTTTTACCTGAAATCTTGAGTGCTTCATAGGAGGTCTCGTGACCTATTTTTTGTAAAACATGCTTATATATATATATATATATACAAACTTCTACTTTTGGTGTTTATATGTCTCAAATGGGAACTGTATTTATATGAGTTTATGTGTCTTTTACATTTTATTTACAGTGAACCATGTTTGATTTTCATGTCATGAATGGGCAATATGCCAGTCTAGGATGTAATTTGCCAATGAGTCGGCAATTGTATTATTTTCCCTAGGGATGTGCCTATAGGTGATAGCTTCAAATGACCTTTCCAATAAACGTACCCTCTGGAAGAGACGAAGAAGCACGTGATTCCTAATGGTATAGACATGGTTTAAATGACAAACCACCAGTTGTGAGTCCATAAAAACTACCAAGTTATGAGCATCTTGGGAGGCAACTTCAGTTAGAAGACCTATGACTACCCGATACTCGGAAATATTGTTGGTAGCGGGACCAATAAAAACTGCTCTTGAACTAACCAAATCCTAAGCTGGGGAATAGAGAACCCAAGCAGCTGAGGCAATATTCAAGGTGCGGCGACAAGCACCATCGACGAAGCCATAGAAAGCCATCTGCTCTGCACAAGCAAAACATGGTATAAACAGATACAAACACTAAACTCAAAACCATATTGAAAATACTTAAGCACACTAAAAGTCAAGTAATATACATATATACAAGGTACTATACAAGAAATATCTAGGCATAGTACCTCCTTAGGTACAACCCATTGCGAGGTTGTCCAAGGGGATTCCATCATAGTCCACGAGCTCATAGGCCCCTTTCTCTAAAACTTTGGAAATAATGAAAGGACCGTACCACATGGATTTGAACTTCCTTTTCCCTAGTTTGTCATATCTCTGATCATAGGTCAAAAATAGTTCACCTTCGTTAAAGGCACGAGGTTGGATAGACTTGTCATACTGTGCCTTGACGCGTTTCTTGTGTGCCTCATTAGCTAAGGAAACATCTCTTCTAGTTTCGTCAAGGTTGTTCAAGTAGAGAAATTTTTCTTCCTTTGCGGAAGTGTCTGGGAGAAGTTCAACGGCAAGTTTCAAGGATGGAATCTGACATTGAATTGGAAAAACAACTTCTAGTCCATAGACAAGCTGGAAAGGTGTAAAACCAGTAGGGCATTAGATTGCCTAGTATTTAGAGTAGGGTTATCGAACAAATACTTCAGACCACAATGGTCTGTCCTTAGCTCAAATCCTTTTCCCATCAAGTAATTCCTCCACATCTTGAGAGCATGTACTATGGCTGCAAGTTCCAGATCATGAGTGGCATAGTTCTTCTCATGCTCTTTCAACTTTCTTGACTCATAGCATATCACATGGTTGTCTTGCATAAGGACTCCTCCAAGCCCTTGACCGCATGCATCAGTACACACCACAAAATCTTTCTCTGGGTTTGCAATCTTCAATACTGGTGCACTTGTGAGAAGATTCTTCAACTACTAGAAGCTCTCTTCACACCTCGATGTCCATTCAAACTTTATTCCCTTCTTTTGCAAAGAAGTGACTGGGTGTACAACCTTGGAGAATCGTTTAATGAATCTTCTATAATATCCTACAAGTCCCTTAAAAGATCTTACATCTGTCACATTTCTTGGAGTAGGGAAATTCATAATGGCTTCAATCTTGTCAAGGTCCATAGATATACCCTCTTCTCAGATAATGTGGCTCAAGTACTGAATTCTATCTTTATAGAAGTCACACTTGCTCAACTTTGCATACAGCTTATGCTCCATGAGCAATTGTAATGTCAATATCAGATGCTCTTCATGCTCTTCCTCATTCTTATAATAAATAAGAATGTCATTGAGGAAAATAAGAACAAACTTGTCCAAATACCTGCTGAAGACACTATTCATAAGGCACATAAATGTAGCTAGTGCATTTGTGAGACCACATGGTACCACTACAAAATCATAATGTCCATACCTTGTTCTGAAGGCTGTCTTATGAATGTCTTCATCCTTGATTCTCACCTCATGGTAACCAAACCTCAAGTCAATCTTGGAAAATACCTTTGCTCCTCCCATTTGATCAAAGAGGTCATCAATCCTAGGAAAAGGATATTTTTTCTTCACGGTAACTTTGTTCAGTTGTCTGTAATCAATATACAATCTGAGTGTACCATCTTTCTTCTTCACAAACAAAATTGGTGCTCCCTAAGGAGACACACTCGACCTGATATACTTCTTCTCCGGCAACTCTTGCACTTGCATCTTCAGCTCTAGCATTTCTGTTGTGTTCATTATGTAGGGTGTCTTGGACACTAGTACTGCTCCTGGAACAAGCTCAATTGTGAAATCAATGTCTCTCTTTGGAGGAAGCCCTGGAATCTTGTTAGGAAAAATATCCATGAATTCCTACAACACATGAAATTCCTCCAACCTAGGAGTTTCATTCTCTATTGCCTCCAAAATATGAGCTACATACAATTGGAAACCTTTCCTACAAAAATTCTTCAACTACATTGCTGAAATCTGCCTCATCGAAATCACCTTTGGAATGCCTCTTACAACTCTTGGGTTCCCTTCTTCATCCATGCATTCAAAAGTATTATTATAGTAGTCGATCTTTATCCTATGAGCTTCTAACCAATCCATTCCAATGAAAACATCATAGGAACCAAGTGGTAGGACATTTAGATCTACACAAGTGACCAATCCATTCATCACCAATGGACATTTCTCTACCACTTCACTAACCTTTCTCTTAGTTCCAGTGGCTAGCTGAGCTAACCAAGATTTTCTATGATAAACTTTCTTAAAATCACACATCTCCACTACTCTAGGAGTAATGTAATTGTGAGCAGAACTAGGGTCAATCAAAATAGAAACAGTTTGCTCAGCAATCTTACCTCCAACTTCAACCATAGTTGACTAGTGATCTGCCTGGTGGTCCTCCAGTGATGCATAAATCCTGGGGATGGACCTTGCTACTTGACCCACTGTTTCTTCCTCTTGAATGTTGTAAGATGGCCTTGCATTCTCATTCTCAAGTGGACAATTCCTGTGCATGTGGGGTCCTCCACATCTCCAACATTGGAGTGGTTCTCTATTCTGTTGTAGTTCTCTAGGCTTCTCTCCCACCACTCTAGCTGGATGCTTCTCAACTTGGGATGGTTTCTTCTGTTGATTCTTGAGTTAGAAGGTTTGAAACCTTTCTTCCTTTGGTTAGAATTCTCATTCTTCTTGTCCTTTCATGTCTTATGATAATCGAGTTTTCCTTTTCTTTGCTCATACCAATACCTCGCTTTCCTTATCGCTTCTTCCAGAGTTCTAGGTTCATAAAACTCAATTCTATCTTTGTAAGACTGAGGCAATCCACTCAGGAAACATTGGATTTTCACTTTTTCATCTTTTATGTACCTAACATATCTCAACATCTCCAAGAACTTGTTTGCATAATCTTCCATGGTCTGCTGTCCCAATCTCAGCTTGTGGAATTCTTTGATCTTATCATCATAGTACCTGTTAGAGAGGTACTTCTACTTGAATTACTTCTGGAACTTTTTCCACACAATCCTCCTTTCATTAATCTTTTTCACTTGCCTGAAGTGCTTCCACCATATGGATGCTCTCCCAGTCAAATTGAAGATGGCTACTCTAGCCTTCATATTTCCTGAATAGTCTTTGACTTGGAAATATTTCCTCACCCCAAGAAGCCAAGCTTCAGCTTCTTTACCATTCTTTATCTCACCATTGAAGGTAGGCAACCTTGCCTTCTTAAACTCATCACGTGAATGGTTCTGGTAGCGCCTCTTTCTCATATTCTCGCGAGAAGAAGAACTCGAACCACTGGTGGATCCTTCATAGTCAGATGACCCACTAGGAGATCTCTTTCTTGTTCTAGCAGTGCTGTTACTACCTTCTGGTCTTATTTTCTGGTTCCCAGAGTTCATCTGCCTTTGAGTGTCTGTCAAACTTTGTAGCATGGTTGCTTTTAACTGATTCTGCTCCTCCTGAGCCTTAACCAATATTTTGTTATTTGCCCTGTAACTTTGCATCTCCACCCTTAGGCTTCTCATGGTGGCTGCAAAATATGGGGGAGTATCTTGAAACCTCCTCCCATTAGACTTTGTCTCAACATTTCCAAATCAAACATTTTCCCCCATAGCATCTTCCCCATGCTCATAGGGATCCTGGGCATCATTCATGCCGTAGGTTCTCATGGCTGATCCAACAACCCACTTTTCCAATATGCGTTATGACTCTACAAAATGTGTTGTCAAATACCATTTGTTAGCCACATAGCAATTCAAAATTAAAAAACAATTTACTTATTGTCACCTGGCACATCTAGGCCCAATGTTGTAACCAACAACTCTGCTAAATGTTCAACTTGGCCCCTTTTAGGCCCAACGATGCAACCCATAGCTCTATTAAACCACAATTTGGATGTTATTTTCAATCTTAACTACTCGTTCTAGCCCATCTAGGCCTAATGTTGTAACCAGCAGCGCTGATACCACTATGTAGTGTAATATAGTGTTGGTATCGGAGGGTAGTCTTATCTCCTTTAGTTGTTCATTCTGGCCCATCTAGGACCAATGCTGCAACCCACATCTCTGATACTACTCTGCAGTGTACTACAATGTTGGTATCACAGGGTACTCTTATCTCCTTTAGCTGTTCATTCTATCTCATCGAGGCCCAATGCTGCAACCCATAACTCCGATACCACTTTGTCACGTACCGATACCCCCATTATCATGTGGAATTAAAAATTTCTTAAAGAACCTATGTAGTTCTTTGAAGACACAGTACATGTCAGTGAAACACACCTCAACATTCATGTCCTGATACCACATCATCACATCCCCTCCCGTTCGCTAGAGAAAAAGAGCGCGACCAAAATCGATGGTCACAACATGTTCCACATCTAGGAACAATATAATGGCTGAGAATCAACCCACAAAATCAACGGTGCGGAAAGCTTGAGTTTGTGGAATCAGGAAAAATGGAAATTGCGATCCCGCATCTCACAAGTTATGGAGATAGAGATCTGTAAAGCCACATCCCACATCCCACATCCTGCATGCCGCAAGTTGTGGAACGGAGAATTGCGGAAAGAAAACTACGAAAAACCGAATTCACCAAAGGACATTTTCGCATCCCGCAAGTTGCATAACGAAGAATTGTAGAAAGAGAAAGTTGCGGAAGACAGTCTTGGTGGAAAGATGTTTCCGTATTTCTCCATCTCGCCTACAGAATAGACCATTGTGGAAGGAGATTTCTCTCTGGAAATTTGAACTGTTAATCGAAGTTTTGGACAGAATTGGCCATTTAGGCCATCATCAATCTGACAATCTAAGCCCTGCAACTTAATTTTAAAATGCATTGAAGGAAAACATACACATATGCATACAATTGCAATTATACAGTGGAAGCAATTCATCCATTCAACACATAAAACATGTTCATCATATTTCATCAAGAAAATACAAATCATAGAGAAACACAAGTGTAGAGATCAACATAGACAAGAACACTTATCTTTGTAAGAAGTTTGTCTCGCAACCAGCTATGTCACTGCAACATTCCACCCAACCATAGGCCAATGTGCTCATCAATATCTCAGCAACACTGCCACCCCCGAGCTGGGCATAATTTCCTGAAGGAATAAGGAACACTAGTAGGCTCACACATACCCTAGGATACACAAGAACTCAGCCAAGCCAACACAGTTGGGTTTATCAGGCTACAAGCAAACATGGCAATATACTACGGAGTTTATCAGGCTAATCAACCAAGCTAGCTAATAGTTGGGTTTATTAGACTACACAGAGTTAAGCCAACACTTACATTTAGGACCAACCAAGCCAACAGATGGGTTTATCAGGCTACACAGCCAAGCCATCTCACTATTGGGTTTATCAGGCTACGCAGCCAAGCCAAAATTCACGGTTGGGTTTATCATACTATCCAATCAAGAATTACTCACAAGGACAAACACAATAAGACACACCCAAGCCAACATATGGGTTTATTAGGCCATCAGCCAAGCCATCCTGCCAGTTGGGTTTATCAGGCTTTTGAGGAAATGGGTAGGAATAGCTGCTAAGCTAGTGAGCTCATCCACAGAGCTAAGAACAACTTCACAAGACCTATCTGGCATGGAATCCACTTAGCCTACATAGCCAACACAAGGAAGTGTCCCCTTCTCTACTCCATAGTCTCTCCATCTACACCTTCCATTCCAGTTCTCTTTAGGATGTGCATAGCATATTAACCAACCACTCTTATCTTATTGTGAGGTTCCACACTAGGTTTATCAAGCACATCCTATGTCTCTCCCACTTTTGAGTCTTGTATATAGTTTAGACCAAAACCAGGGTGCACAACACAACAACCATAGGGAGACACAACAACACAGGCTTCCTGATACACAAGTGATAGGGTCTCATAACACTCTGCAGTTCAGGATAACACTGCAACACAACAACCAGTGTTTCGACAAAGGAAAAAATACTTACAGAAACACGTAGAAACACTTGCTAGCTCTCGCTGTGCCTGTATGATCGGGAAGAATCCCCAATACGTGGGTGAATCCCCATGAATGAACAACCTCCCCATGAATGAAGGATCGATCATCCAAACGTCCCTCTGGCTCCCCCCAAAACGCGAGGGAAGATGAAAATGTTAATGCATGAGGGAATGGGTGTACGTTTTTGGTTGTTTTCTTGCCCATGGAGTCAAAACACATTCTTCCAAAATGGGTGCTTTGCCCAATTCGAATTTTCCCATGCTCTTCCCATTCCATGCAATAACTACCTCAACCAAATTCTGGCAGAAATAAATGGTTGGACAAAAAGACAAGAAACAGGTAGTTGACAGTTTTGATGGGTTTTACCCAATGGCTCAAGGTTAAACATTCCCTCCCCTTATCCTTGGAAAATCATGCCCCCATCTCATTATTTGTTGCATTGACATAGCTGGTTGTGGGTTTTTCATTAAACTGCATATTTACATGATGTTTACAAATGTGCTTGACTTAGCACATGGACCATACGAATCAACCATGATCACCTATACACCAAACATTAATCAATGGCAGGGCCTTGTCCTTGAGCTCCTTGCCATGATTCCATATAATATTTACATCATATACATTTAATGCAAATGGGGTGAAAACCAGGGTGTTACATCTTTGATTCTATGAATACCAAGGAACTGTTATTTTCTTCTTAAAAATACTGTAAATGTTGAGGAAACATTTTAATATATAACTTCTATAGTTTTTTTTCATAGAAAAAATATCACATCTTTATTGATATAAAACCATATTGTTCATATGACCCCTAGGTCGTACATTTTCAAACTAAACATGTGTTTAGATTATACACAATACATGCATAATCTTTTACATCTCTTGATGCTGCCAAGAGTGGCAGGAGAAGCGAGATATAGTCTCAAATAAAATGTAAAATGCCTTTGTAAATGTTTAAAATAGCCCATGTGTTATTTTTATAATATTTTATTATTAAAAAAAAACAAGTGTTAACTCCAACATAAGTAAGGAATGAGTTACGCATCCCCCTATTAGCCTGTAGAATACGTCTCTTCAAGGAAATTTTCTTTATGATTACAAATTAAATATTAATTTCTTTATGATTACAAACTAAATATCAATATATTGAAAGTAATAAATATTAAAAATGATAAGTAAATTAAAAATTAAAAAAAACATTAATCAAGTCTATCTTAAGCTCCCCCTCTCAAACTCTCAAATCCATGCAAAATTATTAAAATAAATTCTATACTTATAAATAAATCATGATAACAAAACAAAATAAACTAAGAACAACATATTAATCGCAAAAGCAATGTTATATTACAAAATTTATCTAGTTAAACTTCATCTAATGGGTTAACCAATTTTGGGATATTTTATTAATGAAATAATTTATATAACTTATTTCATTAATAAATTTAGAAAAAATTCTATTTGATTGTGATTTTGATAGCAAGAGAACACCTTCCAAATGTAAAACTATTTTTATATTGTGAATTTAACAAGTTAAATTTGAATAAATGGTTCGCCAATCTTTGATTAGTTTTTTATCAACTAAGCAATTTAGACATCTTATTCCATATCACACAGAAAAAGCTAGTTATTGATGGTTTTAGGAGGAGCACTTCTCCATGTTTTGTTTTTAGCGAAATTGGGTAGGTGGAGGTTTTTTTAATGCACACAAACCCTTAAGACACACTAGTGTGCATTTATAACACACACATTGGTGTGTTTACATATTTAAATGCACCGCAAACAACAATTCAAAAATTGCTTCCCATGCTCAAATTTTGTAAAATGCAAAAACTCAAAAGAAATGCCACACAATACATACACAACAAATAAATGCCTTGCTTCTTATTATGAACTACAACATACTAGTGCAATGTGTTATAAGGCACATCAATTTTAGGGTTAAAAATATAAAACATGAATTTTGTTGACAATTTAAAAAAAAACTAGACAATGGTGCTTGCATAACCTATAGATGCACTTGTGCATACAACACCATGTGGACTACATTAAGGCTAACATTTAAAAAAAATGCCAATGTGGTAAATAAATTTAATCACAATTGTGCAAGGTGATACAAGATGCATCACCACAGGTTATGTTGTGTGATGTGCACTAAACATACAACCACCCTAGTGCACACTAAACATGTCACTATAACGGCGTCGCTTAAGGCACAATTTTCAAAAAAATGTTTAAAAAAAATGGTTAATAGTGCATATAAACATAGGAACACAGTGGTGCATAACACTAGCACAAACACTAAGGTAGGTTAAAATATATTATACAAAAATATTAATACTATCTTCTATGTCTATAAATCACTACTACATTCAGGGTTCAAATTTCACATTTCAATTGACATTTAATGAAATTTTCNTATATATTATACAAAAATATTAATACTATCTTCTATGTCTATAAATCACTACTACATTCAGGGTTCAAATTTCACATTTCAATTGACATTTAATGAAATTTTCAAATCATAATGTCAAATTGAAATTCAAAGAATGGATGGAAAATTTAAGGGAAATTCAAAGAATGTCCTGCTAAACATTGCTCAAGTAACGTTGGCATAGAGACGTCACTTAAGTGGCATCACTAGCATCCTTTTAACATCATTTAAGCACATTGGCATAAATACATTGCTTGAGTGACATTGCTAGAGTCCTTTTAACGTCACTTAGGTGACATTTCTGGGATGTCTCTTAGGTGACGTCACTATCATTCATGTGACATTACATAAGAGATGGCCCTATGACCATGTACCTCAAATGCCATTAAACCTATTTTATGTAATTTTCCTCTTTTCTGTGACATTGAAAAGTCAATTGAACAAAATAAAACAATATTTTTTTTTATGAAATTTGAGAGAAGGAAAAATTTAGTTAGAGGTTAAAAAGGTTTGAGAGTATCCTTGAAACTATATTAATTTATTTTTGAATGAAGAGGATTAATTTTTGGCATTTCCTCGTAATGTACCCTAGTCTATTATTTGAACTATTTTCAATTATTTTGAGTTGTTTAGGGTCATTTGTTAATGATGTCTGTGAATTATACGTTACCACTTTTAGCGCAAAAATCATCCAAAACACTGCCCCATGGATTTATTCTTAATGTACTAATGAATGGTTTTTGTTTTTTGTTGAGATATAAAATAATGTCAAGTAACCCTAAATAGGGAATTAGTGTATTCGATCGAAATTCTTATATACAATCATTACTTTATTTTATGTGCAGTNATTTTGTTGAGATATAAAATAATGTCAAGTAACCCTAAATAGGGAATTAGTGTATTCGATCGAAATTCTTATATACAATCATTACTTTATTTTATGTGCAGTGCCACTGTGGATCTTGCTCCTAATGAAAGCAATTTGTTTGCACAGACTAGCAATCGTGGCAAAACATCTTATAAAAAAAATACCAATCTTGATCATGATATTGGTGATGGGAAATCTTATTGTCATTGTAGACAATGCAAAGGAATAAAGAAAATAAGAGTTATTAAGTCAACAACTAGAAAACCTTGCTTAGAGCATGGGCAACTTAGAAGGTGGAAAATAATATCACCACTTAATAAAATAACAAAAACATGTTTTTGACATTTTTGAATATTTTTCTATTTTGATACTAATTGTATTTATTTTATTGTAATTTACATTAAAAGGATAAGAATTCCAATGCTTGGAATTCCACATGCTATAATTCAAAATAGATATGGCGAGGATGATGAAATTCAAGTTGATACTATGGAAGGAAACGACCCTAATATTATTGAGAATAAAGGGATAAATAGGTTGATCCATGACACATTTGTTTCCATGGATGAGAATGCACCCGCACATGAGATCTATAAACATATTTATGATGTACCTCTGATTGATAAGGCACAAAAACCCTTATAAAAATACTCAAAGGCACATCTTCTCTCTACTCTTTTGTTGATGGTCAACTTGAAGGTTGTCGGGAAAAATATATGCTATATTTATTCGACATTAAATTATCAATAGGGGAGTTGTAGAAATAAAGGTGTCTGCACTATATGTGCAGGAGTGAAGCCTAAACTAACCTAATCTAAATCCATAAAACACACTTCAATGCAATAAAACAAGCAAACAAGAAAATCCAAACACCTTAGGATGAAGCCTATAATGGGGAGTTCATATCTCATAAGTTAGAGCTTTAATATTTCCTTTGCTGATTGAGGCTATGGGATTTTAAAATGCAAGAAACTCAAAATCATCAATCTCAATCGATATCAATCTAGCCTAATCTAATAATCATCAAATGTACTCAAAATTAAAATTCTAGTACTAATTGGTACTGAAAAAAAAAGAAGAGTACAACTTGGTACAAAGATTTAAAATAAGTAAAAAATCCTCACAAAAAACTTTATTCTCAAAATCCAAGCACTTTAATCCTAACAATGATGTATTCAAACCTTTGTTTACTAATTGCAAAAGTAAGTAAAATAAATGACACAATGAAAATATTGCAAACAAAGTACTTCAAATTCTATTCAAACCAATCCAACTGTAAATTCCAATTATTGAAATGTATCATCAACTCAAAGATAGTTGCTAGCATCTACACCCAGAAATCCAATCCACTCATGAAATTAAACTAAATGTGAACACAAAACATTAAAACGGGAAACCAAATCTAATAATTGAACTACTAAATTTCCTATGAAAACAAAGCATCAAAATTAAAGCAAGAAAACCTGATTACCAAATCAAAATAAATCACTTCTATCGTTCTAACTCAAAATCTGAAAAATAATGATCAAACTCTTAAATCCAACCCACTAATCAACTCATACATGGAAGCAAAATACTAGCTATTAACCGAACCATCAATAAAACAAATTGAATTAATTGAAGTAGCAAATCAGTAAATGAAAACATAGTACTAGCTTCTAATCACACTTCCAAGTAAGTATGGAATTAATCAAAACATAAAGCCTGCTAAATAAAACAACTTATCTCATTCAAATCAACATACTATTCACTCTCTTCTGAAAAATTCAATCACCCAAAAGACTCATTTGATTTCCACAAGATCAATTCAAAAGAACAATGGTTGTTAATTCGTACTCATCAAAATGAAAATGCAATTCCCTTTTGTGAAATATCGATTGATTATAATTCACATGTAAATTTTTTTGATATCAGGAATCAATGCTTTGTTCATGAGTATGAAAAATATTCACAATCCCTGCTCATAAAGATCATCTCTATTTAATATAAAATCTTGTTTCCATGTAGTTCTGGAAATAATTTTAAAATTGTATCAAATAATTTTAGGATCTTTTGGATTATACTAATATTATTCTTTGAAAAACCTACACTCAAAATTTAGTCTCTGGGAGATCTACTCCATCAAATGGACTTGCATTGAAAATATTCAAATCATAACTAGAGATTGAATGAATTCTACGTTGTGCTATGCATGAAACAATTTAATTTAACACCACACAATACTCCTATAGTAGATCTGCCTCTTCTATGTTATGTTGACTTAAATCAATTTGTAAGCTCCAGCATTCCACGGCTCTCTCACCACTACCGCCGGTTCATTCGGTTATCACTACACTTGAACTAATTTCTAGTTATGGAGATTGTTTTCTTGCTGGGAGATTTTGGAGTGGTCCATTACTCCATCTAGGGTTCTCTACCTAGATTTGTGGAACAGTTGACACATAGCCAACAGAAGCTTGATGGAAGCTTGGCTATTAAACCC
>LPNX010184873.1:166551-180771 GCA_001517045.1 Pseudotsuga menziesii
CCACTCCCGCATTCCACGGCTCTCTCACCACTACCGCCGGTTCATTCGGTTATCACTACACTTGAACTGATTTCTAGTTATGGAGACTATTTTCTTGCTAGGAGCTTTTGGAGTGGTCCATTACTCCATCTAGGGTTCTCTACCTAGATCTATGGAACAATTGACACATAGCCAACAGAAGCTTGATGGAAGCTTGGCTATTAAACCCCTGTTTGGTCCCCAAGCTCGCTAACTCAATCCCCTTCAGTCTTACACCATCAAGAAAGAGAAAGCAGAGCTTGGAAGTACCGTACATGAAGCTGAACTTGTGTGGAATAGGGAAATCTTCTACAGCAAGTCAAGTAGCATCAATGGCTGGAGGTATGATCTATTTGGTATTTCTATTTCGATTCTATTTCAAAGTTTTATTCCGCATTTTTCAGAATCGGAAATTTAAGCTATCACAAGTTTTTAATGAAATCGTACAAAATTCAAGAGTACAATTAACAAAATTAATCGAACAATCACACAGTGAAATATGGAATTAGAAATCTAACACATAAATTAAACTACATAAATAAAAAAATGATCTAAACTAAGATATAAAACAAAGCAGTGTGTTACACCTGATTGGTGGGACCGAGCCAATAGGGTACGCATGCTAGTGAAGATCAGGAACTAAATGTGCTAAGCAAACAAATTAAATCCAATACTCATAAATCCTCATTTGTCTAGTAAACAATCACAACATTGAAATTGAACGTAGAGATTCAACACAAATTTCAATAGTGAATTGGTAGTTTATTCCTCCTCCATTCCTCATCCTCATGAGGTTAATTTATACACAATGATCCAATGGAAATTAGATGATATCAAATCTGATCTCAAATTTCACAAATTTAGACAAAATCCCCAAATATAGGTTTTTTCATTCAATCTTAAAAGCCTGCCTCATAGAATCCAAGATATCTTCCATCTCATAGCTTATATTTCAAAACAAATTCTGGGTTTTCTAGCTGGTAGTTTTTTGTAAAATCCCTTTTGACAGTTTTGCTAGATATGCTTTCACTTGTATGAAAATAAAGGTGAGAAATAACNCGAAACAAATTCTGGGTTTTCTAGCTGGTAGTTTTTTGTAAAATCCCTTTTGACAGTTTTGCTAGATATGCTTTCACTTGTATGAAAATAAAGGTGAGAAATAACAATTTTAAATAATTTTCTGCTAAAAAAGAGTTTGATTTTTTTAGAAATGTTGGATTTTCTTGGGATCCATGTATCCAATTGAAAACTTATTTCTATAGGAGGTATATGACCTCATTATATAAAAAACCATGTGTACAAATTGATTGAAGATACCCAGAGGTATGCGAATCAATGATCTTCCTTTAAGTAATTGCCAGAACAAGTGCCAGCTTAATATGAAGTAATTTTTGAAACAAAACATTTCACCATTTGTAAGAAAATTACTCAAAATAAACTCTAAGTGTTAAAATACTTGAAATAACTAAAACATATAGTGTTTTCCTTCTCCTAAACAATAATTGAACTAAGAACTTTAATGTTATGAACTTAGAACAAAATGAGTACTATCTGTTATAAAAGTTAGGTTTTATTATCANAACTAAAAAATATAGTGTTTTCCTTCTCCTAAACAATAATTGAACTAAGAACTTTAATGTTATGAACTTAGAACAAAATGAGTACTATCTGTTATAAAAGTTAGGTTTTATTATCAAACTTTCCCATATATTTGACTTTCTAATGATATAAAAGATGGAAAATTTGGGAGCCATCATTTCCCCCATACCAAAGATCTTGCATGTTCAAGATAAATGAAATTAAGATCAAAATTTTTGGGGAGATTGATTAATATGACCCATTTTGCTTAATACGAGGACTTCATGATGAATCTATGAATATCGCTAATTTTCTAAATGCTAAGTCATTGAGATATCGAGATATATTATATAGAAATAATCCAACGAAGTTACATGTATAATTGCATGCTTTACTGCAAGAGGTTCTGTATCTATATTCAAGGTGACAGAAGTAGTTGAAAGATTTATACTATTAAATTATGTTATATAGGAAAAATAAGATAGCACAAATGGAATAAATTCTATTATGAGGACTTCATTAACATTGATTTTGTTGTAAATCTTTAACATACCCATTAAATCTACAAAACTTAACTTCTACTATCGAATGAATTGTAGGTTGTAGATGTCCATATTTTTGTTACAAATATCAATGAAATGGAAAGGACTTGTTAAAGTTAAATATATCAAATACAATTGTCTTGATATACCTAACGACCCTGAGGTAGAGTTTCATAAATTTTTTAACAGGAAAATTAACAACTACTATGGGTCTAAAAACTAAAGTAACATGCAAAATTTCGTAGAACTTTGGAATACACATAATTTGAAATATTTTTATCATTAATTTTAAGGGTTGTTCATTGATGTTTTCTCTTGGATATAAATTCATGTCTTTTGTATTTCTAAAATTCTATAAAAAAGGATTGTCAGAGAGATTTTAAAACTTTCGTTTATTTCTAAAATTGATGAATTTAAACAAATTAAAGTAGTTTAAGAATAATGAAAAATAAACTGTGAATCTTTGTGCTTTCCTTTTGTCTCAATTTTGAGCTTCGGGTTGAGCAAGTTCTTGTTGGAATAACTAGGTTATGATCCATGGTTAGGTTGTATTTAATGAAGGCTTGATCCATAGATATAGAGGGGTGTTTTGGAGATAAAACAACCAAGAAAATAATAGAAGCTAAGCAATGATGCATCATACATTGTTTTGCAGATAGAGGCAATTTTAAGAGGGGAAAATGCCAAGAAGAGAGGTGAGTTGGATCAAATTTGCATCACCTAGGAATGGAATCTATGCATACAACCAAAAAGAACAAAATATCCTAGATTTTGTTGAAACATAATCAAGTTCAAAAAAATTATTTAGATCACATAGAGTCATAAGTTGTATATCATGAATAAGTCGAAGCAATTGCACACGTTGATAAGCAAAGACAATGCAACCCTCATTCATGAACTATTACAGAAATCATAAGAAGAAATATGATTACTCCAAATGTGGATGTAATTTCTAATAGAAGCCACCACTTTTTCACTAATCTTGTTATAATTATACCCATGTTGATGAGGAGGCGACGATGGTCATAGGCTTTGGCATCATTATCATACCAACCAATATCTGAACATTGTTACATGTTAATGACAGAGGTTACGCCAATCCTAATTTAGTTAAATATGGTTGAGCATTTGGAATTCAAGATTTATAAATTTTAGAACTTGTTCATCAAACTCCAAATACCAAGAAAATATTAATGACTAGATTTCATTAAAATCACTAATCATCACTAATTTAATTTTAATGACTAGATTTCATTAAAATTAATTTTAATTTGTTCATCAATTTGTATGAGCTACACTCATTTAGTGATGATTATTTCACCTTTCTTTACCATCATGCAAGGCACATTCATATGAATAAATTACTAATTTGTTCAAGGTGCAAGTCTGAAAACCTTTTGGGAGTTCTACTACCCATTATTGGAAACTAAAAGAAGATAAGAAAAAAATCATTTAAAGATAATTTAAAAAACTAACACCTCTACAATATGTTAGAATTATGGGAGAAATGTCAAGGAAATAACAAGGTGAGTAATTCTTCCTATAATTTCTCAACTTGAGACACACCTCTTCTAGTGGCTCTTAGAGGAAAACTAGTTACTCAAATATTGTTCTAAGACTAACAAACAAACAATGAGCCTACATGGATAGATGGTGTTTCACACAACTACGTGGAAAAAATAGGCAAAAANGCAAACTAGTTACTCAAATATTGTTCTAAGACTAACAAACAAACAATGAGCCTACATGGATAGATGGTGTTTCACACAACTACGTGGAAAAAATAGGCAAAAAAAATAGACACACAATAATCCTACATGGATGGATGGTGTTTCACACATATATGTGGAAAAAATAGGCAAAACAAATACAATCTCTTGCAGATGTGTTGTGAATAGCTAGAGAGATTTTCCACGAGACACAAATTCATGCAAGTATCATTATATAAAACAAGTGATCAGACAATTTGTATCTATCAAACTCATGTCCTGATTGTTTTTATCCACTTCAGGTGACTTCTTCTAATTTTTAATACTGTATTCTATATCAACAAAATATTCAACCATTTCTTAATTTGTGTTTATTTTATAGAAACTTGTTAATGTTGACATAGTTTGAGAAAAAGGCTTCCTTTCATATTTATGTCATGAACCATTGCTCAATCATTTGAGAATCTTCACCACCACAATGTATATTCCCAATAACATCTTTATTGAAGCTTGTATTTAATTATTTTTTCTCTAATTCAATGTTTTGCAATGTTATATCTCTATAAAAATGGATATGGTTCAACATTATGATAAATGAATGGGAGAGCCAATAAAAGTTCTGAAACATATAATTTGATTTCACATCTACTACTACACTTATTACTTTAACGCTTTAACTACAAATTCTTCCTTTGGTCCTACAAAATCTATTATATCATCAAATATAATACCCATTGTTGGCCTCTTCCCTCTTCTTGTCTCGACTCGCAGTTCAATAACTCAACACAATACCAACAAGACACCCCAAGACATTGGCCCAACAGAGCAATCTCAGTCGGCAACACCCACGAAGTAGGCACAGTCTCACCCGAGATATCTTAATGGGTAACTAGCAGAACCATGTTTCCACAATTGGAGAGGGATTATAGTCCCTTGGCATGCGACCAAGGCGCTCGACAAATATGATGGGATGGATTCTTTCTCTCTATGAAAACGACACAACTATGTGCCATAGTCTACCTGCTTGACACAATAGTGTCCTTAAGCCTTAATGACTGGCGCAAGGGTGTGACACAACCAACCCCTTACACTCTACAGACAGTGCATAACTTATATTTATACTTAGCATATTAACCATGAACTTATACACAGTAGTTCAACAATACTTTTTAGCAATCATACATTCATACTGCGACATTCATATAACGTAACTGTAAGTGTAATAATGTAAGATAAGCAAACATCCACATAAACATTCACCTTTCAAAAAGATTCATCCGTACAACACTAGAAATAATGTGGAAACCCATCTAAGAAAAACCACCAAGGTGCTCTTCATCTAGCATGAGAAATGGATATAACACCTTATAGCCTGCAACTTGCAGAATGTTCTTAAGATATGTATTTTTGACTCAATCTTCTTTCTCTCATGCTCTTTGGTTTGTTCTTCTATCTACTCCTACTGATCCGAACACAGCCTAGATTGACTCTTCTACTCTACTAGCGGTCTGCGCACACAGCTACAAGATTCGCGACTCAATAGCCTTCTACTTCTATTGTATAAACAATTCTCTGAACTTACATACATAACCTTTTCCAACCCTTATACAGAGTGGGTTCCTCCTACTTATATCATCTACGAGACCACACAGGGTCGACTGAGTACAACTTAGTTATTACAGACTCAACAACTTACAAAATATCTTTGTTACATAAATGTCGGCCCATACCTAACCGTGAAAGTCATGGAAGACATTAACCACAGCTTTAACTAGACGCAGAAACATCTTTCAGCTTGCCTGTACCGGTCATAACTAGCCGTAAAAACTATCCTTCCATCTTCTGCTGGTTCATCCTTCCGTCATCTTCCTTGATTTCCACTTGTACAGCTTTAACTCTTCTACCTGCCTCTTCCATCAATTTGGATCTGCCTGCCTCGTCGCAACTTTCCTTTTTCTCTTCCTCTGTCACGTGCATGTTTTATCTTCCTGTGTCGATTCTTTCATTCCTTTGTTGACCTGTTTTTACCTTGTCACTCATGAACTTTTCCTCGTTTGATTGCGTGTATGATTTATCCTTGTATACTTTTCCTTCTTTTCCTCTCTCTTCTCCTGGCCCAACAGGCCCCCAATACTCACATGTGGTTTGTCCTGAGCCACTAAGCAAAAGAAAGGTACTTCTCCACAAAATTTTGTGCCACAAAACTTCATGTTTCCCTCGAAAACTTATGTTTCTGGCGCCTCCTGTGCCACAGGACCAACCTTATCCTATACTTCCTTCAAAACTTGCTGCACCCAAGCAATATCTGCACTGACTTCCTCAGCTTGTTTCTCCAATTGCTCCACTTGGTCGGAACTAATGTGTTTCGACGTTCTTGATTCTAGTGAATGGGCAATATGATGAAGCTTCTACTATATAAGATGAATAAGCCCTGTCACCCACATTGCTTCCAAATGGTATGTTTCCACCTCCTCATTCCTAGTGCACTCTCGGTCATGGGTTGAGCTTCCTATTGAAGCTGTTTGATCTCAGTCATCTTAGTAACCTTCTCTTGCAGTGAGAGATTCTTCATCTCTGCCTTCACAGCAGTGATTCTCTTGTCAGCTTGCTGCGCATCTACCTTAATATTCTCTCCCATCTCATATTCCATAAGCACCTCCCATATAGTGGAAATGAATTCAACTTCCTTAGTGCAGAGCTTTTCTCCGTCGCATATCTTTGCAACATCCTCAGACGCTGCTTTATTGCATTCCTCAACCACCTATGGAGGTGTTCTTGGTACCTTCCTGGATTGAAGCTCCTCAACTTGCTTCTTCAACTCCACTACAATCCACGACAACCATGCAACCTTAGCTGTTGAATCTTCATCTTTGTGGCTCGCTTCCAGTGGGAACCTGAAAACTCCTCCCTTAATGGTATCAGCTAGCACAACTCGGCTTTGCTCGTGTGCCTCATTTTCTTGTTCTTTTTCCTTAAGGAGGGCCTTACACCCCTCAAGTTCTTACTCTTTTTCTCTAAGGAGCGACTTGCATGCCTTCGCCTTCCTTCATTGTTTTGTTTCCTGGTAGGAAACAACATTCTCCATCATCTGTATTTCTGACGCGACCAGCTATTGTAAGCCATAGATTTCACTCAAGGATAGCTTGGAGAAGTTGATTTGTAGTGTGCCAAACTCCTTGAAAACATCGTCGAATTCACTCGTCTCCGTTCCTATTTCCAGTGCATTCCCTTAGATCTGCACTTTGATCGGCGGCACTAGCTCTGGCATGACTAATTGGATGCTGAGATCCATGCCATATGTCTCAGCCTCAACAGTGGCTTTCACTCCGTTAATGGAATCTACCAACTTAGTAAGGTGGTTCCCAACTTGATCAGCTATGCTTACTTGCTGCGTCTTCAGGACGACGAGGCCGTCCTTGGCGGCCTTAACTACAACATCTGCTAGTACGCGAATATCCTCTTCAGTCAAGGTATCAGTGTTAGCTGTTTTACTAGCTTTCCTCTTCTTGCCCAGGGGCTCTCATCCTTGCTATTGTGTTTTCTCTTAGGTCTAGACATTCTCCAGACTAGATGTGCGCTTTGAATCACCATGATCAGAGCCACCATCACCACCATCATTATTTTCTTGTTCATCTTCTTGCAACTGATTATCTTGACCGTTGCCTCCATTGTTTCCTTGGCCATTTTCCTGACCATTTCCTTGGACCATCACCACCATCATTATTTTCTTGTTCATCTTCTTGCAACTGATTATCTTGACCGTTGCCTCCATTGTTTCCTTGGCCATTTTCCTGACCATTTCCTTGGTTCACCTGTGGGTCTTCTTGGTCTTGTTCTTCAGATAGCGGCTCTACTAGTGGGCCGCACCATTCATCTGACCATTCTTGGAAAATTGTGTCCACACCAACGCCAGTTATCATGAACCCTCCATTGTGTGCTTGTTTCGCTAGGTCATTCTTCGGCTCCAAAATCATATTATGCATGCCATCATGGAAACTTATGAAGGCTGCATACTTGTGCATTGGCACGGCGTATTCTGCAGGTTTTCCTGATAACATCGCACAACACCTTAGCATGCAGAAAAAAAAACTTGACGTTATTATGCGTTTGGTGGGCCTTGTTCTTCTTCCTTTCCCATAAGTTTTGATACTTTGTGCCAAGGAAAAGTAGCGGGACAACCATTTGCTGGTAGTCCGGTGGGTTGGACCACATAATGAACGATATCAGGATGAGCAGCCGAGAGTAGCAGAATTTGTGATTAAGCTCCTCCTATTCCTGCTCTGTGTCATTTATCAGTTCATTGAGCAGAAAATGCAACCAATTGAAAATCACTCCTTGTCCACACAGTTTCACAAGCTCTACTGCTCCAGCAGTACATTGAGTTGGCCTCATCCTGTGCAACAATTTACAAGAGAGGAGCTTTGCGGCGAGTCACACTATGTTTTTGTCAATAGGGGCAATCTGAAATCCCCTACCCGCGCGTTGAAGGTTATACTTATGCTTCATATTGGTGGTGTCTTTGTGGTGCAAATATGACATGGGGTCTTCTCCTATCTTTGGCAGACCTGTGATGGAAGAAATAAGATCGATGTCGACCAGGTATGGTCAATCAAGCCATAAGCATCCTCTATGGAAACAAAATAGAAGTTGCTTCACGTATGTATTAACCTGCAGACTGTGGCCAAAATGTGGCATGAACAACAAGTCCAACATTCCTGTGCTGGCGATGCTAGCAACCCATTGCATCAGTACTAAGACCTCCACCTGAGTTGGTTCAGATTGATTTGTAGTCACGGAGTTTCTTATTTCCAAGCCAAATTGCAGGCGAGTGTCGACATATTCAAACACCAAATTGGTGATATTTGGCATTAGATTTAGCATTAGGGGTACATTGTTAGGGATTTGGGGTGAGACTAAAAATGTGGACGCTTTATTTGGAAGCATCACCTCCTCTGCATCAACTCTTTTGGGCTAAACATAGTACATGAAGTCTTCTTCTTCCCTCCTAGCATCTACGTTTCTATGAGGTGGTGAGTCCTCATCCATGAGGGCCTCCTCTTTTGGACATTCCTCCATTGGTTCTTTCCTAGGGTTGTCCACAACGGACTTAGCCTTCCGTTTCCTCGACGGTGGTGGTGAGGACAGATCTCCTGCTGCTCGCTTGCCAGCCTGTCTCGGCTCCGTGACTAGTGGTGTAGTTGCAACTGGCAGTCTCTAAACTGGGTTTGACATAGGGCATGAACCAGGGGTTGGGATATTGTCAGGGGTGGTCGCAGGAACAACCATAGGAGTAGGTTTCTTTCTTGTTCATGACATTGGGTCGATTTCTAGTTGCTGCTCTGGTTGTTGTATCTTGGGTGATTCTATCTCTTCCTCAATTCGGAAGCCTGATATAATAGTTGCATCAAATAGCTCACTCTCATTGGGGATCTCTATTACTATGGGTGTCATCTTCCTCTGTGATAGGATTTGGCTCTATAAACTCTTAGCTCTGGTTCTCTTTGCTCTCTTTATGTGTGTAAAATACTGTATAATGGCGAAGCCTTGTATTTATATGTGCCTCTGTGTCCTTCATTCGTCATGCGATGGGAGGTCAATGTCTAATCAATCACATGGGATTCTCGGTTGAAGCATTCCTTCATTAACTCAACAACTCAATCTATGGGCTGTACATGTCAGCACAGTTATGGCAGTTGTGCCAAGGACAACTGATGGGATCAAAAAGCACATCATCATTCTCCATGTATCTTGTCGAATTTATGACTCTTAAATGTCATAACCACCTCGATTTCTGTTGGATATGACCAACATGTCATTTCCGCTTTTCCTTGCTCTTTCTACTTTTTCCTACGTTTTTAGCCAGTTCCGCCACAGACGTGCAACAGAACAATTTACGTCTTTTTGCCTCTCTTTTTTTTTCATGCGCAACGCGATTCTAACCAGGGAGGTTATGCTCATCATAGTATGGTTTCAGGCGACTTCCATTCACCATTCCTGCGACATACGTTCCATCTATTCTCTATAGTTTTACTACGCCCACATCAATGATGTGCGTGATCGCATATGGTCCAAGCCAATGTGTCTTTAGCTTGCCTGGGTGTTTGAAAAACTTGATGTCATACAACAACACAAGTCCTCCAAATTTGATTGGCTTAACTCGAATATGGCAATCATGAAATATTCAAATGTGTCTTTAGCTTGCATGGGTGTTTGAAAAACTTGATGTCATACAACAACACAAGTCCTCCAAATTTGATTGGCTTAACTCGAATATGGCAATCATGAAATATTCAAATAGCAATCATGCCTGATATAATAGCAATCATGCCTGATATATGGTGTGGACGGCTCTCCTGCTGCTCGCTCGCCAGCCTATCTCGGCTCCATGACTAGTGGTGCAGTTGGCGGTCTCTAAACTGTGTTTGACACAGGGCATGAACCAGGGGTTGGGATATTGGCAGGGGGGGTCGCAGGAACAGCCATAGGAGCAGGTTTCTTTCTCGTTCATGCCATTGGGTCGATTTCTAGTTGCTGCTCTGGTTGTTGTATCTCAGGTGATTCTATCTCTTNTTGGCAGGGGTGGTCGCAGGAACAGCCATAGGAGCAGGTTTCTTTCTCGTTCATGCCATTGGGTCGATTTCTAGTTGCTGCTCTGGTTGTTGTATCTCAGGTGATTCTATCTCTTCCTCAATTGGGAATCCTGATATAATAGTTGCATCGAATAGCTCACTCTCACTGGGGATCTCTATTACCATGGGAGTCATCTTACTCTGTGATAGGATTTGGCTTTGTAAACTCTCGGCTCTGGTTCTCTTTGCTCTCTTTATGTGTGTAAAATATTGTTTAATGGTGAAGCCTTGTATTTATACGTGCCTCTATGTCCTTCAGTCGTCATGCGATGGGAGGTCGATATCCAATCAATCACATGGTATTCTCAGCTGACGCATTCCTTCATTAACTCAGCCACTCGATCTGTGGGCTGTACATGTCAGCACAGTTATGGCAGTTGTGCCGAGGACAATTGATGGGACCAAAAAGCACACCATTATTCTCCTTGTATCTTGTCGAATTTATGACTCTTAACTGTCATAACCGCCTCGATCTCTGTTGGATATGACCAACNAGGACAAGTGATGGGACCAAAAAGCACACCATTATTCTCCTTGTATCTTGTCGAATTTATGACTCTTAACTGTCATAACCGCCTCGATCTCTGTTGGATATGACCAACATGTCATTTCTACTTTTCCTTGCGCTTTCCACTTTTTCCTGCATTTTCAGCCAGTTCCGCCATAGACATGTGACAGAACAATTTACGTCTTTTGGCCTCTTTTTTTTTCATGCACAACGCGGTTCTAAACAGGGAGGTTATACTCATCATAGTATGGTTTTAGGTGACTTCCATTCACCATTCCTGCGACATACGTTCCATCTATTCTTTGTAGTTTTACTACGCCCACATCAATGATGTGCGTGATCACATATGGTCCAAGCCAATGTGTCTTTAGCTTGCCTGGGTGTTTGAAAAACTTGATGTCATACAACAACACAAGTCTTCTGAATTTGAATGGCTTAACTTGAATATGGAAATCATGCCATGCTTTTTGTCACTGTTTTTCAAATGTCTGATGGAATCCTGCGACAAAGTTTTTTCCTTCTGTCTGAATGAGCTACGTCAACCTCTGCTCAACAACATCCCCATCCGTCATCTCTGTTAGCGCAATAATCCATAAGCTGGGAATGATGTATTCCATTGTCATAACAACTTCCTTCCCATATACTAGTATGAAGGGTGTGTGTCCTATCATTCGCTTGCAAGTTGTGCAATAGGCCCATAGCACGGCTAAGACTTTCTGATCCTAGTCATCTCGGCGCACATTGCATACCTTGGTCAATGCATTCTCTGGAATCTTGTTGAAAGATTTGACCATTCCATTTTCTTGAGGATGATAGGGTTTTGTCTTCTTATGCTGGATTTGAAGCTCTAAAGTCAGCTCAACAATCATTTTGTTAACAAAATGCGTACCTTGGTCGCTTAGTAGTATCTTTGGAAAACCAAATTTGGTGACTACGTTTTCAAACAAAAAATTTTCCGTAGTCGTAGTGGTACAATATTTAACATGAATATATTTTTCCCATCTGGTTAAATAGTCTATTGCAGTGATAATGTAGCATGCATCAGTTCTCTTCTTTGGTGGACTGATCGGTCCAACAAAATCAACTACCCACTTGTCGAATGCTTGAAGAGTTATCTACAACGCAAGTGGCATCTCGTCATGGCACGGTGGTTTTCATGTTCTCTGGCAGATATCATAGTGCCTGCAGAAGCTTTTAGTATCCATGTGTATGGTTGGACACCATAGTCATGCATGCAATATTTTACACACAATTTCTTTTCCCGCGTAATGTCCTCCCGCGACAGCAACATGTGCTTTTCTCATTACCTAAGGTTGTTCATAATAAAAAACACAGCGTCACAGTATTTCATCCATGCCCAGCTTGTATTGATGTCCTGTGATCAATGTATAGTCAGGAGCTCTAATGACCAAGTGTTTCTTCTGATTAGTTGAAATTCCTTCAGGTGCATATCTTGTGCTCAAAAAGTGAATGATTGGATTAAACTCATGGTTATGATCGTCCATCATGTGGATCACAAATAGTTGCACATCGGGAAAATTATCTTCTAGGATAGTTGGATCTTCACCACTTTCTATCCATGATAGGTGGTCTGGCCTAACATTTATTCGCCCAAGTTTAACTATGACCTCAAAGTCAAATTCCCGAAAGAGGAGAATCCATCTACAGATATTCCCCCCCAACACTAGCATATTGACTAGGTATTTCAACGCTGAATGGTCAGTGTACATCTGAAAATGCCCACCCAACAAATAGTGTCTGAAATTTTGAAGCACATAGACCATAGAGAGGCCTTCTCTTTCCGTTGTCGTGTAGTTCTTTTCGGCTGTTGATAGTTTTCTGCTAGCAAAAGCAATAGGGTGGTCAAGCACACCCTCTCCTGATTGTGTCAATACTATGTCAAGCACAATAGATGACACATCGAAATGCACATGGAATTCCTTTTTCCAGTCAGGAAATACAAGTATTGGTGCAGTGGCCATTGCATTCTTCAATTTATCCAAGCTTTCCTGGCAAGCTGTTGTCCATTGAAACTTTGCATCTTTCTTCAGTAGTTTCTCCATAGGTGCAGTGATCATTGTATATCCTCTGATGAACTTCCTGTAGTAGCCTATATTTCCCAGCACTGATCTGAGTTGCGTGACTCATGTAGGTGGTGGTAAGTCAAGAATAATTGCAATCTTTGCTGGGTCAACCAAAATACCATCGCGACACACTACGTGAACCAACAACACACCAAACAATGCATAGAATATACATTTCTTGGATTGAGCGCAATCTGATTCTGGCGACATCGGGCCAACATCATGCGCAAACTCTCAATATGGTCTCTTACTAAACCAAACATAGTCCAATCATCAAAGTAGACCTCAATAAATTTATGAATAAAATATTTAAAAGCAGATACTACTATTCTAGAAAAAATAGCAGGTGCATTCTTGAGTCCAAAGGGCATTACCGTATACTGGTAGAGTCCCCATTCAGTGATGAAGGTCGCTTNAAAATCTTTAAAAGCAGATACTACTATTCTAGAAAAAATAGCAGGTGCATTCTTGAGTCCAAAGGGCATTACCGTATACTGGTAGAGTCCCCATTCAGTGATGAAGGTCGCTTTGTGGCGATCCTCCTTCGCGATTCTAACTTGATGATATCTAGAGAAGCCACAAGTAAATGAATACATTTCTTTCCCTTCGACTCTTTCAAGAGATTCTTCTGTAAATGGTGTTGGGAATGGATCGTGTAAGCATGCATCATTTAGCTTCCTCAGGTCAACACAGATTCTGACTTCACATGTTGTTTTCTTATCCTGGATTACTGTAGGGCTGATCCATTATGATTCCTCAACAGGTTCAATGATTCCTGCATCGAGCATGTGATCCAATTCTGCTTTTACCTTCTCTTTATACCTTGGATTCAACCTATAGGGTCATTGCTTACTGGGTTTAGCATCTGGTCACAGGGGTATTTTCATCTCCCCTAGATCTCCTACTATCCCCTTCATCTCCTAAAATTTGGTAGGGAATAGGTCCTGGTACTCATGCAGCAAATCTGTGATCTTCGCGACTATCTCTTCATCCCAATAATATCCTATATTGGCGAACTTTGGGTTCTCCAGGGACCCAATGTTTACTTTCTCGATTTTGAACGGCTTAAGGAACTGGTCACTTGAAATACCACTTCCTTCTACTGCGCGGGTGCCCTCTGATTCTGGTATGTATATGTTAGTTGGATCATCA